>SCDY01002492.1:0-12514 GCA_004143825.1 Drosophila micromelanica | reverse complement strand
GTGTAAACGAGCTGAAATGTTTATAGAACCAGATCGCAGGGTTCAGGGTATCTCCTAGTCGGGCGGCCCCGACTAGAGCCTTCTCACTTGTTTTATTTTGGATATACATACTGCGGGTGTATATATGCCAAGGGGACAGCCTGCTGTGTGTAAGAGGCTACCTATATAAAAAGAAAAGTACAACAACGGCCAACGGCAACAATTGTAAACAATGGGAAAAGGAAAATCTTCCCAACAGCGGCACAAATTTTTCATTTATTTATTGAGACGCGAAGGCGAGACAAAAAGCAAAAGTTGATAAAGTGCGAAAGGAAAAAGTGAAATTTGTGCACGTTTGCTTCCTTTTTCCGCTTTTTAAATGAAACGGACAATTCAATTTATGTTTGTCCGTTGTCCCAACAACAACAACAAACTTCATTAGATAAGCGGCAAAGAGCAAACTTAATGGATAAACGTTTCTCAATTAAATACCCTGAACACCAAAAACGAAAGCCAAAAAAGTTGATAAGCTGGTTAACTTACAAACATTTAATACAGCCTTAAATTATTACATATTTCAAAAATAAAGCAGAAAACCGTAAAAAAAAATTTTAATTATTTAAAATACTTTTAAAAATTTAAGGCAGCATAATTATCCTAAGAAAAATAAATATCTCAATATGTTGAATAATAAAGTTTTTTTAAGTCCCATAACTTTTTTTGAATTTCACATTTTCTTTGGGATACTAAACTATTATAAATATATAGAAAAATAATTTTACAGTTTTTATAATATTTCATTAAAACTAAACTTATTTATAGAGCATTGGCAAGTTGAACAACTTGTCAGTCATTTAACATTGCCTTTTTGTATTTTCAATGAGAATTTCATTAATTTCGATATATATCAATAAATTGCTTTAAATACAATTGTTGTCAGCTTAAAGAGGCTCAGACGCTGGCAAACGTTACAAATGGAAAATAGAGAATAGAAAATGGAAAATGGCAAATATCAGGCAAAGTTTTAATGCGCTAAATCGATGGATGACCGCAAAAGAAAAGTTCTTGCTGCCTTGTGGACACTTGTGCCAGACCAGATAACTTTTTGCTTTAAGCTGGCGCTGTAAACGAGCGCAAGGGAGGCGTGCAGTTAAGTTGCATTGTGACCAAACTTTTGCCACGCTTTTCGCTGTGTATGTGTGTGTGTGTCCCAACTTGTACGTGTTTTCTGTCTTTTTTTTGCATAAATTCTTTTTTTTTGTTTGACTTTTTGTGTCGACAAGTTTGGCAACCTTGAGGCAGCTGCTGCCGCTGCACTGATAACCCCCAGCCGTGCAATGCACTCCACTTGGAATCAAAGCCAAAAAAAGATAAGCGGACACACCTATAAACTCGCTGCCAAAGTGCAATTCATTATCATGCAAAAAGCTGACAGCGAAATGCCCGAACGTAGCGCATTAAATGAATTGCATAAAATTCATGAGAATGCACAACACTGGCTGTTAGTGTTGTTGTCGCAAGCTCTCCGCGTTGTTAGAATTAAAAGGTTGCCGCCCCAAGTGCTGCCCCTGCCCCTGTCCCTGTCCCTGTCCCTGTCTGTGTCCCTGCCCGTGCTCGTGCCACAGCCCCTCAAGTGCCACATAATCCGCGTTGTCGTCGGCGCGACGCGTCAGACTGTAAATAATGAAGTTTGCACCTGGGCGCCGCAGTGGCAGTGATTTGCGGGGGGCGTGGCATGCAGCAGGGCAACAGTAAAATGTAGCATGCTTTTAGCCCAGCGATGTGAGACACGCACACACATATTAAATATGCGTAGCAAAAATGTGGCAAAAACAACGCGCACAAATTTATGAGCTTTGTTTAAGTCAAAAGAAAAGCCAAAAATGTACGCAACAAGAGAGGGGGAGAGATAGAGAGGGAGGGAGGAACATAGGATATATAGATAGAAAACCGACTGTTTGTTTATGCATTGGACGACATACCAAATGTCATTTTGTTGGCTTTATATTTGTGACATTTTGAGGCCTCAGCTGGCAGCCTATTAAGTCATAAATAAATAATTATGCATATATATGCAAGAAAAAATAACAAGAGCAAAAAAAATGTAAACAAAAATCTCTAAAATGGAACAGCGGCGACTTTGAAACGGCAAACAGAATTTTATGGATATCTGGCTTCAGAAATAGATATAGAGAGATCGAGGCAAATAGAGGTTGAGGTGGAGTGTCAACAACGTGAGTGGCAGGAAGTAAAGGGGGAGGGAAAACAGTCTAGCCTGCTGCCTGCCATTAATATGCAATTTAATTTATCCACCACCAGACTTATAATGAATACAACACTAGTTAACAAAATTATAATTTATTATTTATACTTATAGACAAAGCCTATTCAACTGCCGAATTTCGTATTTACACCATTTTTTCTTATAAAATGGATGTCCCAAAATAAATATAAATATAAAAATAATTTTAAATTCATTAAAAAAAATGGTACTCAGATCATCTTAGCTCAGTTAAGGAAACCTAGAACTCTTATAATCTTTATGTCTTTTAAATATTTATATATATTTATATATTTTTTAGTTAGTAAATTAAATTTTAATCATTAATTTACTAATATATTTAAATTACAAATAGATGTAACAAAAAAAGGAGTCTTATCTTCTGCCACTCTCTGATCGAATAAAATTGACATTTTATTAAATATATAATAAAACCAAATCACTTTTACAAGAAAACATGCAACTAAAAATTGATAATCCAAAAATGCTATAATATAATTACACGTATTTGAAAACATAATAATAATTAATTAAATAACGCTGTATATACGAAACACACTATCCCGTAGTACAGTGTATTAAAAGTTTTATGCCAAAAACTTGATTATGAAAATTTCAAAAATGTCAACTAAAAGTTCTATGCCATGAGCCCGAATTTGAGCCGGTCACTAAACCTAGGCCAGGTTAGCAAGCAACTGAACCGTAGCAACTGGCTACCGACTTCTGGCCCAATCCTTGTTTAATGTCGGCGCTAAATGCCGCTGCTAGGTAAATACGTTTGGAACGTACCGAGTCCCCAAACGCAAAACGTGATGCGCATTTTTCGCAGTGCGGCTGCTAAGAGACGCAGAATGCCAGTGAATCGGCGGGGAAACTTACAGAAACACACACAAAAGTTGCGCCAAAGTTTATGGCTCCAGCCAGGGCCTTAGTTGTGGGAGGGTGGAGAGGGTAAATGGGGTCCTCCGCTGCACGTTGACTCCCTGTTGTAGTTGGCATCATTGGACTTAAAGCCCAACCAAATTTCAAATGTCTGTCGAGGGCGCATTCATTTGAGTTACGGCGTTAAATTGAGTGCAGTCGCAGTTGAAAAGGTGCAACATTTTAGCCAGCAAAATGCTGATGAGAAGCAACACCGCACCCCTAGAGAAAAGTCCATTACGTAGTTGATGAATAAAAAAAAAGGGAAAAAACACTCAACAGAAATTTTTAAATTTTCATCGAGCAAGTTGTTTGTAGCACTCTCAGCGGGGAGTTGACTAAATTATTTAGCTAGGCTCTTAAAGAATCGTTGGAGTATAACAACTCACTAACTTTGTTTCAATTTGAGCAAACTTTTGTATTCTGCTCTTTTTGTATTTTATGCTAATTGATTTATTTTGCTTGCATTATAGTATTAGATTTTGGTACCACTTTTAAAATTTAATAATTAAATTTGAGTTTAAATTAAATCGTATAAAAATGAATTTCTAAATTAAATATTTGAAGAAAACTTTTTAAATGTTTTAACTATTTTAAAAATCGATTTACTGCATTTTAGAGCTTTTTAGCAAATAAACACCGAAAATAATTAAATCATTTTTCTCAAACTTTATGTCCAGCAAGTGCACTTCCATGAAAATATTAATTTAACCACAGTTTATCACCCATCGAAGGCTCAATAACCTGAATATATTATTTTCTGTCATGTTCTAATTGCATTTATATCAGTTCGAAGCTTTTCCTCACTACTTGGCAATTCGTCTACGCATCAATTTGGCTTCTTCTATTTTTCTTTTTCAATTTAAAAGCTTTAAATTTGGTTTGCAAAACGAGCAAAGTCATAAAATAAAATGACCACAAAGTGGTAAAACTAAATGATTTTTACTATGATGGCACAAAACAAAAGCTCTGGCAAGGGATGAGCATACACACAGCGCAGTGGCAAGTTTTTGTTGCCTGTGGCATCAACACAACTTGCAACATAAAAATCACATTTATTTTTGACACACAAAACTATTGAAGCATAAAAAATATAGATTTTTTTTAATGTCCATATTTCACAAATTTTTAGTAGCAGCCATTATCATTTATTTTATACCCTTTAAATATTTTAGAGGGGTATCATTAGCATTAATACTGAGACAGTCTTCTATAGTATCAGCAATCAGCTTTTCTTACATCAATTTAGCTATAAACTGTGTTTAAAGTTGAAACCCTCTATTAAAGTTAATTCTAATCATTGAACAAAATTGTAATGTTTTTTAATACACAATACAGGGTATTTATAAGTTTATCCGTTTAATTTAGTTTTTGTCCTCTTTTATATATATAACACCGCCGCAAGCTATGCAAAATTGAATTTCATATCGAAAGCAAAGATTTTCAATATCCGTTTTTTTTTCTACCGCTTCTTTTTTACACAGAGTCCACTTGCGGCATTGAACAGTTCCGCTGTAATAACGGCAACTGCATACCCAACAAATGGCGTTGCGATCATGAGAACGACTGTTCCGACGGCTCGGATGAGGCTCAGTGCAGTAAGTATTACCCATATTTATACAGTTTGCGATTTGTCGCTCATATTACAGCTTGAATTGTGCAGACAATGCGTGCAGCCATTTGGGGTTCATGTGCCACAATGCGGAGCAGTGCGTGCCACGTAGTTGGATGTGCGACGGCGAACCCGACTGTCGCGATGGTTCCGACGAATTGGCGTGTTGTAAGCAAAAGCTATAGCTATATTTGCATATACTTACTAACCCAGAGGATTCACGCCCCCACACAACCATCCAGCCCTCCCCACAAAAAAAAAATTATAAAAAAAAGAAAAGAAAAGAAAAGACACTCTCAAATGGGTTTCATAACTTAAAGGCTCATAAAGTCGCATTTAAAGCATTATATTTATTTCAATGCATGCCTACTAAAACCGTCATGTCTATACCCCCATGGTATATCCGCCATGTATCTCAAACTTTATGACTTGGGCGCGCCTGAAACTTGGCATCACTTGTCCATAAATTAACGTCAAAGGACTACGCCCAACATCGCGACGTGCACATCAAAAATGCTGCCAGCAGCGGAAATAATTTGTATTTTTGCATTAGCAAGTCCCTCTTCAAAACCCTAGCTAGCTGTTATACGCTCCTATATTTTATACCCTGTGTTTATGGAGATCTTTGTAAAAGTGTATAAGGGACTTTTGTCAACAGACAGGCCAAAAAATGTTAATTTCATTCATTAATCTTAAATATTAATACAGATTAAAGCATCTATATATCATGTTATCAAGGGTAATACATATGGTTATGATATTTACATTTTAAAAGTTTCAATAATTTTTTTTGAATAAATTTTGAACATTTCTATAAATTTAAAAATTGGACTTGCCCTCCAAGTTTTCAAAAATATTGTCTCAGCTATTTTATAACAAATGGAAAAGTTTTGAGTTAAGGTAACGAATAAGTATTTAAGACCTTTTTACATGGTGAGAAAGAATGTCACTTAGGACCATTCTCTCATGATTTATTTTTAGTGGCAACTCATTTAGCAGTTTATAGTCACTGTCGCATTTTTCTAACTAAATGCCAAATAAAATTTCGCATTTTTATTATATTTATTTTTTTTGTTAGTCCTCGTTGTAATTGAAAAAAAATTGATGAGATTTTTATGATGTTATCCACTCGTAACTCATCAGCGGGGCTGTTGAAATAAAAACTGGTAATCAAAAAAAAAAAAAAAAGAAGTAAAATAAAAGAAAAGCGCGCGCAAATTGTGCCTGTGGTTTATTCGCTGCCAAACGACTGGCAGGACACGGCTCAACAGAAATTTTACATGCAGAGGATTCACAGGATTCTCGTTGGTGCGCTCGTTTCGCAGCTGCTTTCTACTCAGCTCCCTGTCATTGAACACGTGTGACATTTTATGGCTTTTATGCGCTTCGAAACAAAGCAAAAAATGTATTTTTTAACGGCACTTTTTAACTTTTTATATCGTTGGTAACGTTGTGAATGTTAATTGAAGTTTAACGTGCCCCAGCCCACAATATCCAAAAAAAGAAAAAGGAAAAAAGATTGTTTGATAGACAATTGCGAACATTTTTCTTGGAGCACAGCTTGCCGCTCTATTTATACTTAAAATTATGTTTAGAAAAATACCAAGAATTTGTTGAAGCATATTTGATGCTTCAAGAAAAATTTCGTATAAAGAATGAAAAATAATGAAGTGACTGTTGAGGCACTTTATTTGAATTTTTCATAAAGACCTTGTTAAAATTTCTGATGTCTGTCTATGTTTTAAATTTATTAAATTTTAAAAATTTGTATTGAAAGAAATCTGTCATATTTGCATATTTATTTTAAATTCTACAAAATTCAATTTATTATAAAAGGGAGCAAAATGTATATTGTATAATAATTTATACTTGTCGACAGTAACTCAATTTACTTACTATTTAAAGTGTTACAGTTGACAACATATTGTTTTATATATATATATGCAGCCTTTTATGAGAACTAGCTCTTATTAAACTGAACCACTTCGAATTTCTATTGTCAGCTTCTTAATACACACAAGAAATATCCCGACACTTACATGTATATACACATATTTTATTTATGTTTATGCATTTAAGAAACAATTTCCTAAATAATGGCAACAAAGTTGATCTAACTTTTCCAAAAAAATAAAATTGAAAGTCTCCTACCAAGAATATTGAATTTGAAAATCTCACTAAAATATTTAATATGTAGTATCTTTTTTATCAACTATTTCAATCAATTTTTTTGTTAGACCATACCTTTATTAAATATTTATTCCCACTTTTCGCAACAACAAAAACTTGTATTATTAGATTTCATACTCCTCGAACTCGAAAAAAAAGTGCTACATATACAGAAAACTACAATGTGCATTCTTTACGGCAAAACTTTGCTGTATTGTGAGGCAACTACACAGTAAACAAAACACCAACTGCTGCGCAAAGGCATCAAACTTCATTGCCTTTGATGTCTTTGAAGTGCGTCTGTTGGGAGAGAGAAGAATGAGAAGCAATGGTGCGAGGAAGCTGAGTTGCCAATTGGCCAACTACACGTCTGGCACATAAACTAAAAGCATTTTAAATAAAATTAAAATCAAATTGCAAGCATACTCACTCTGGAGTCAAGCTATAACTTCCTGCCTCCACAAAAGTAGGCGGCAGATAACAAGAAAATTCTATTGAATATAATACAAAAGTTATGTGCGAGTGTGTGTATGTGTATGTGTGCGTGCGCTATTGAATCTGCTCTGAACCATTCATTGTAGCCAGCAAATTGATTTCGCTATGGCTTACACAAGCCGAAGCCAAAGCAAGACTTGAACTAGCTCTGTGAACTGGCACTGAGGTCAGGCCACATTTAGTGGCCAGCAAAATAGTCGCATTAAAATTGAGAACGGGAAAAAAGAAAGAAGAATACAAAAATAGAAAAAGTCCTAGCAGCAACTAGCCAGCTAGCCATCTTTATAGCCAATTTAATGAAATCATAAAAATTTTGCGTATGCGCAATATTTGCAAAATTACGTATAATTAACTTTTGCATATAGACATAAATTAAATTGGATATATAATATGTTGAAAATAATTAAAAAAGGATGTCTGATATATATGCAACTTATATACATACATTTTAATGAATGGTAGCAAATTTATTTAATATTCGTATCTGCTGGATATAAAAATTATATATATTTTTTTTCTTCAGCTAAAAATTTTCCTCCCAAATGTTATTTGTATAGTAACACATTTTGGACTTGCGAGCTCCATTAAATTTCCGAACTTACATTTATTATCCCACACTCTCAGGACTTCCGTGCAGGTGCAATTTCTATTAAATTCTATTGCCAAAATATACGCACGATCTCGCTTACTAGCTGCAATAAATTCAAATTTAAGTCATATCACGCATACGACATGGTGTGCATGCAAAAAATATCAAGCAACAAAGCGTAAAATAATAATAAATTAATTTATTTGCAACGTTGTTGACGCAAAGCTAAAACAAAAAACAAACAAACAAAAAAATGAGAAAAATGCCAAAAATATTTTTGCACGGCAAGGACCGGTAAACAAAGCCAGAAGCAAAAGCATATTTATACGTGTGTATGTGTGCGATATGGTGTTATGAGCGTTCATTGCCTGTGGCACGCTTGCACACACACACAGCAGGAATTACATAATCTTATCAAGCAAAATCAAGCGAAGCCGCAGCAAAGGCAAAGGCATAAAACAAAGGACATTCAGTTCACGCGCCCGATGGTAGGCAACAAAAACAACAAAAAAAGGGAAAAAATAATACGCATTTAGGGTTAAACACAAGCGTTTTTATGTGTGTGCGTGAGTGTGTTTGTGTGTTGTCAGCTTTGTTTAATATACGCCTGGCAAAACTTGAATGAAAGTTTCACGGCTACCAGACTGCCTTCATAAATGTGCGAGTGTGTGTGCGTGTGTGGGAGCGTATGAGTGTATATGTGCGTTTGGCTGTGTGTGATAATTGCTTTAATGTGTACGCATGTGTGCGTTTTAACTTTATGGAGTGTTGGCTGATAATGTCTTAATTACTGCCTAGATAAATGCCGCCCAGCTAGCTTCAGTTCGAGTTGCCCTATATTTCTAAATGAGTGTGCGCGTGTGCGTTTGTATGTGTGTGTGTGTCTGTGTGTGGGTGTGTTGGCACGACAACTATGTTTATTACTTGCGTGGCATGTGCCAGGCACAATTGGACTATGTCTTCAACTCCTGCTGCTTCTTACAAACTTAATTACAATGCCAGGCAACAACTAGTAGACAGCAATCAGCAACGTCTTGACTTAAGTCTGTTGCATGCTTTAAGGCGTTGCCCTAAAAACACGCCCCACAATGTACCACTGCTGCAGTAATCAAAGATTTAACTAAGCAGCGCCATTAGGCAGACAGTTAAAAGCCACTCGACATACATATATGTGCATATACATAAATATAAGAGCTGTAACGCAGTTTATCAGCCAGTTGATTTTTAGCACCCACTTTGTGGGATGAGTCAACAAATTTACCGAGCTTATCTTTAGGCAATTTTTGCTCGTAACTGTATGTGGAAATTGTGTTTATTTTTTTTTTTAATTTTGAGATGATACCAACTTGGTAAATATCTGGTATATTTGTGAGCATAGAAGAAATAATTGAATATTTGTATTTAATTTGAAAGCTTACAAATGCAACTTGTGTTTGCAAAATTTAAAAATAAATATTGTTACACATGCCTTAATTCTACTAAAATGTGTACGAATGTGTGTATATGAAAAAAAATGTAGAGCTAAATTAAAAAAATTTTCAGTTAAATACATATAAAATCTTTATAAAATATCTACGAACTTCTCTCTCGAAAACACATGTATTGATGTTTGCATCGACTCTTCATACTAACTCCCATATTCTCGAAAATCTATTTATGTATTGCAGAGATTAGCAACTGCTCACTGGATGAGTTCGCCTGCAAGAGCGGCGACGGTGAGTGTATCCCACTCTCCTGGATGTGCGATCAGAACAAAGATTGCCACGATGGCAGCGATGAAGCCACGTGCAGTAAGAAAAATAAAAACCCAAATAAACAAAAACATTTCTAATCTTAACTGTAATTGTTGTAAATGTAACTAAGGCTTTGGTTGTAGTTGTGTGTACTAAGTCTCCTTCTGTGTGTGTGTGTGTGTGTGTGTGTGTGCGTGCACACACTTTGACCATAAGTATGCTACAGCTTGCAGCAAGAATTGTGTAATACTTACCTAAACAATACACATGCAATAAAGCTCAAATATTTGCACACACACACACACACACACAGAGAGGCAGCTACACACTTTAGTTTGCAATGTTACATATTTTATTGTTGCTGTAGTTGTTGTTGTGGCAACAAATCTCTTTGGTTTTTATCCCTTGGTGCGTTGCGTTGGCAATTTTTATAATGGTGTTGGTTTTGTTGAGTTATGTCTCACATATTTTAGTTTTTGTTATCTTTGCTGTTGCTTTTCTTTTCTGCTTTTTATCCAGCTTGTTGTTGTGTACCTAAAACTCCGTACGATAGTTAACCACAGCTCATGCTAACATAAACATTCTTCGTCATAAGTACAGTCAGCAAAATTCTTCTACACTAACAAATTCACCTAACCCGCTCTCCAAACTCACTCACACACACACACAATCTCTTTAAGCCGGACTAACATCAAATTTGTATGCCAGATACCACGTGTCGCTCCGACGAGTTCACCTGCGCCAACGGACGTTGCATTCAGAAGCGTTGGGTCTGCGATGACGACGACGACTGCGGTGATAACAGCGACGAGCGCAATTGTCCCAAAATTAGTTGCTCCACGAATACATCGTTCACCTGCAGCAGTGGCACCTGCATATCCAAGAGCTGGGTCTGCGACGGAGAAGTCGACTGCAGTGATGGCGGCGATGAGCGCGTAAGTTTTCACACTCTATCATACTAGTATACAAAATAAAACTAAAATATAAAATAAAATTAACTGCTGTCATAAGAAAAAAAAAACACATACACACTCAAACATATGCGAGGGTTGTCTAACAAGGAATACTATAAAACGTATAAATAATTTAAATAATCGCAACGAACCCAAATAAATGAAATTTGTAAAAAACAAAAAATTTAAATTCCAAAACCACACAAAAAAAAATTAAAACTTCTACAGAGCTGTGCAGTTCATTTGTAAAAATTCATTTCAGATACCAAAATGTTATTTTTTAAAAATTGTAAAACTTAAATAAGTAGAGTAGAACAAAAGTTTTAATATTTTAAAGCCTAATTCATATTAGTTTAGGAACTGCCCAAATTATTAATTTTAATTGGATAAGAAATACAAAAGACAATAAGAGTTTTTAGCATAGCAGTCAATTTTTGTAAACTAAACTAATATTTTTTTAAGTATTTTAGATTTTTATTTTTCGAAAAAAAATCTATCCCAAAAAGATTTTCAAACTAAGTGCAAGTTTCATACTAGACTTCTTCAACAGCCCTCGTGTCAATATACTTTTATGTGCTCGCATAAATTATACAACACGCGCGCATTACCCAACACTGGCGACGTCAACATTTGACGCTAGCAACTGCTGCCATAAACATTTATGTGTGCCAAGCGCAGCTTTTGTTGTCAGAGAAGGGTAGACGAGGACGAGGGGGGCAAGGCAATGTCTAAAATTGCTTGCCGAAGAAAAAAAACCAACAAGTAAAAGCGTTGCGGTCGGGTGTAACCGACTACGCAATACCATATTTAAACATACAAAAACCTTTCTTAGTGTTATTGTTTTCTAAGAAAAATAAAAAAATTTATTGATTGGTTGAAAGTTTGTTATCCGATATTTAAATATCAACAAAACTTCGAATTTTTGCGATTTCTTCACGATAATCGATAATCATAAATCATAAATTTAAAGTGGACCAAAAAAACTTAATATGTACGAGTACATATTCCAAACTTTAAGGCAATAGATACATTTCGTTCATACGGACTGACGGACGTACGACAGATGGGACATTGCACAAAACCAATGTACTCTTTTCAGTTCGTGGGCGAGTATAAAAAGCATGTGAAATGTTTTACAAGCGTTCCACACCAAAAAAAAAAAGGATACAACCAAAGACTAGCGACAACCGACTGAATGTATATATATAACTATACATATACACATATTTTTATTGGTTTTGTATGATGTGTGTGTGTGTGTGTGTGTGTGTGTTTGTATGGGCGCTTATGCAAAAGTTGTCTGACAGCATTGTAGCTGCTATTTTTGGCATATTTTAAGTAAACTTCCCGTTTGAGGGACAAAATGCATTTTAAATCAACTACACGCAGCAGACAGGCTATTTCATTGGCTTCCTCCCACCCACAGTGACTCACACTCCATTTCCCTCTTCCTCTCTCTCCCTCTCTCAAACTCAGGACTGCGTCAATTCGGCGACAACGCTAACACCCTGCCTGCCGCATGAGTTCCAATGCAAGGATCGGATCACCTGCCTGCACCACAGCTGGCTCTGCGATGGAGATGCCGACTGTCCGGACGGCGACGACGAGCATGCCTCCACGTGCAAGAACGTAACCTGCCGCCCGGATCAGTTCCAGTGCGGGGATCGCAGCTGCATTGCCGGACACCTCAACTGCAACGGACAGGCGGACTGTGCCGATGGCAGCGACGAGCGCGATTGCAAATTGGCCGCTCCGGCGAAGAGCTGCAATGCGACCACCCAC
>SCDY01002491.1:0-12532 GCA_004143825.1 Drosophila micromelanica | reverse complement strand
CGGACACGAATCCCATAGAAAACCTATGGAGCCATGTGAAATCGGAGCTTGCGAAATATGCGGCCCCTTCAAATGGCATGATGAAGTTGTGGGAGAGGACGAAGGACGTCTGACGGCGATTCCACCTGAAATGGTGCGCCGCCACACGGAATGAATGCCAAACCGTATAGACAACCTCAAAAAATCAAAAGGGCTGTAGACTCTTTAAAAAAAAAATGTATAAAAATTTTTGTTTAAAAATACTTGCAGTGCAAAACTGTAACATTTGACTTTTTTTACATTTTTGACTCGCATAATTCTTGCAGTTTATCAAATAACTTAAAATTTGTGGATATGAGAGCCAAATATTTCACTAACAAAACAAGACTATGATCTTAGTCAGACCGTTGAAGTGAGAGCATTGAACATGTGTTACAGTTTTGCTCGTCAGTGTAAGTAAAAATCTTATTTTCGTCACACTCCCGCGTGCTAATTTATGACAATCATGTAAAACATAATTAATGAAAAAATATAAAATAACACAAAGTAAATTTGACTCTGTCTCTCTAAGAAGTTATTTCAAACCGTTTAAACCATTGCCTAATTAATTGTGCCCTGCATACGAGCGCAAAATAAGTAAATAAAGAATTTAGTTTTTATCTTGATATCTCCCAGTCGGGCGGTCCCAATTATTGTTTCAACTAAAAACTTCTATAATAAAAAATATATATGTATAAATTTTAGATTTTTTTTAGAATTTTCTCCGAGTGTACACACAACTGTATACTATATATTAGATTGTGGTTTATAAAAAGGTGAAAGCGATTTAATTTAAGAGTATGGACATTTTAAGCACCGAATTAAAATTGTCGCAGCTGATACTTTACGTTGCGCTGCACTTACCTGTGGCTCCTGTTTCCATTCGTTGTCGGTTGTGTCTTCGGAATCGTCAAACTGGCTTTTCCACTGCGAGGCCAAGGTAAGCGCCCCGCCCCCCTTTGTTACCTGTTGCAGAGCCGAAACGTTTTCATCGTCAATTAACGCGAATTGGGTGACTGAATGGTCGCCCGCAGCGCTGCTCTTGGCCGTAATAGTTCCGGTGGCAGAGCCACCTCCACCACCCCCTCCACCGCCCCCTCCACCGCCCGCTCCCCCGCCGCTGCTGAGGCGCTGGGTGCACGCGGCACTGGCGCCAGCCATCGATGAGGAAAGACGTAGGTTGGTGGACGTTGCAGACCGACGATTGGTCGGCGATATGGTAGTGGTTATACCAAAGATCTGCTCACGTGGACATATAACAGTTTTTGGTGTTAGGCCACCATTGCTGCATAGTGCATTAAATTCCAGATTCTCCTGGTCATTCAGGGACAGTTCACCGGCCAGCTGAACGGGCGGGGCAGCAAGGACACGCAGGCGACCATAGGTTGACTTCTGGTCACCGAGATTTATGCTGCTCGAAGATCGCTTATTATCGTAACTTTTGTCGGCTGCCAAGCCAACGAGGCCTTGATGATAATTTGGCTGGTGTTTCTCGGCACCTTCGGCGGTCTCCAGATTCACGCCTTTGTTTGATTGTTGCTGCTCACCGCCCAAGGACCTACTAGCCGTACCCTCCACACTTATATGACAGTTGTTCTTCTGCTTCAGATCCGATTCGGTTGCATTTGTTGGGGCCTCGCTGTTGGCCTTGTGACCCTCTCCTGATTGCATTTTTGTTAATGCAGCAAGCGGATAAACTGGCAAATTTTTGCTTTCTGGATACTGTTTGAACAATGGTCACATTAATATTTTTTATATATCTAAAGTGGGAATAGACTTACATAGACAGGAGCCGAGTTGTTTTGATTCGATGTCGCATATGAGCCAGAAACGGTCTGGGGCTGGCATCGCTTTGAATGGATTACGCCGTGCGACGCCTTGAACTGCTGAGTATTGGCCGTGCTGCCGGAGCCTTCGTTGTTAACAATGCCCACAGTGGACGACTTGATCATTGCACTAGGAAGATTCGGAATAGCGATCGACGTGTTTGCGACCAGCACTAGTTGCTGCTGCTGCTGCTGCTGCTGTTTTGGTAATGTGTTTTGATTTCCTGAATTCACGTTTTGCAAACCGCATTCCGCTGAAGCTTGTGGTGTCATCGTTGCATTACAATTTTTGTCCACCTATAAACGTAATAAGATTTGAGCTTTCATTTAGTAATTATGATTTGTCGGGTTGTGTTTATGGTAAAATGTAATTGCTACAACAGAAGAGTAGAGAACCCAAAAATTCGTAATATTCCTATTATAATTTTGTACACCGTTCTAAAAGCTGTGGCTCGTCAAGACCGCTAATCTCCATTGGCTAATTAATTTTCCGTTCTTTTCTCATTCAGGAACACAAGATTCTAGTCTATAAACTATTATCAAACTAGCTTAGGCCTACATCAAAACTAACAACTAACTAACATTGATTCTTCTTGGTAAATAAGAACTGAGAAAAAAACTATCCCAAAAAAAGAAAAATTGAAACAAATCCCCATGCTTTATCGCTAACCCAATCTTTCAATCGAAATTGACTTCAACGCATCGATCTTGCCCCGCTGCTATCTACAACCTGAAATATTCCAGCTTTGCTACTATAAAAATTTGGTGCCTCTACAATAGGAAAACCAAGTATAGAAATCGATTTCAATCAAACGGGGCAAGACCTTCATCTTCATCTTATGGTTTAGGAGAATCGAAGGTCAAAAAGATAGGTTTGTATATTTGGCAGTTTCCCAGATTGCTGAGTTCGCGTTCTAGTGGGCGTGGCCGAGATATGTAGGTCGCAATCTTAGTTTTTAAATTGGATTTAGATTTGAGATTATACTTCGATTATTATTGTACCTTTTCCTTAATGTGCAGAGGTTCCGTTGAAGCCATCTGAGCAGTGTCCATGTCGTTTCTCTTTCGTACCTATGTCCATGTTAAATAGGGAAAATTCAATAGAAATAATGTTTGTATGCTGTTTCAAATGAAATCTTACATATTCGGTTCCACTGGCGTTCGAAGCAGCCACTGTCATTTGCGTAACGTTGCCATGGATGTATTCATTTTTGGCAGGAGCTGGATTCGTTGCATTCGCCGATACATTTATATTGCCAACTATGGTAGAGTCCACTTTCTCCCAATCGTACGGATCGGCCTCCTTTACTCCGCGGCGTTTCATACATCGCTCAAACAGGCCGATGAGCATCTTTAAAAATTAACAACAATTTGTAATTTGTATCTCAGTAAAGTAAACTAGTCTGGAACGTCTATCTATCCACTTAAGACAGTGGAAGATTTAGGACAAATGAACGGACAGTTCACTCCGTGAAAAAATATGAAAAAATGAAAAAACACCAGGATAGTAGAGAATTGAATTTTTACCGCATAATCCGGCCGGTCTGCATACGTGAGGGATTGTATATGCTCCAAAAACTGTTTGAGGTCCGATGGCAGGTGCTTCAGTAATATTCTATGGTCGTATTTTTCTTTTGTCAATCCAACTTGCTCCTTGTCTTTGATTTTTCGCCAAGGCAACTGGCCATTCACAAATTCGACAAGCATATAGAATAGAGACCAAAGATCATCATGCCGCCCCATTTCCCGGTTGCGATGGGCATTAATTGAGGCGTAGCGAACAGTGCCTCGGAATCCAGCCGCTGCCCGGGGACACCGAACTTCTCCTGTGCCCGTGGTATATTGGCGTGCCAGGCCAAAGTCGAGCATGTAGACCCGCCGGCAGTTATAGGGCAAACGTCCCACAGAAAAGTTGCTCTATAATAAATGAATTTATTATCATATAGCATATATAAATCAGTCTGTCTGTACGTTTGGTTGCAGGTCTGCCTATAAATTTGTTAAGTTTTAAATCGATTTTGGAAGACATTTTTCCGAATTTCGATTTTTTTTTTTTAGAACTTTTTCTTACGGCTTACACTTTTGGTTTTTATTTAAATGGGTCAGTTAAAAAAAATATATATAAAAAAAATATATACAAAACTAAAAATCGATTTACTCATATTTATTTTTAATTAACTATTTAATCCATAACTTACCGGTTTTATGTCGCGGTGGAGAAAGCCAACAGAGTGTATGGACTCGATGGCTTTTAGAATTTGTAAGCCTAGTCTGAGTGTTGTACTAAGGGAAAATGCGCCCCGTGGCTGCGCTCGTCTCAGCTCGGCTAGGTTCTTTCCTTGCAGTTGCATTACCACGTAGTTGAAGCGATCGTTTCGGCCGCATCCAATGAAGCGACAGACGTGTTCCTTGCCCTGCAGCTTTTTCAACACAGCCACCTCCATTTTAAGGACCTGCTTTGGCTGCCGGGCGGACTCCACCTTGAGCGCCACTTGCTCGCGGGTGATTAAGTCTTGGCCCTCATAGATCTCACCAAAACCGCCCCCGCCGATCTTGCGCACAACCTTAATAAAAATAAACAATCACAATATAAACAAGAATGCTCGACTCGGAAGTGCCCGACTAGGTGAAAACATTTAAACTATATGGAAACTGCATTCTTAAATAGTTTGGGGGGATTCACAAAATCCGAAATATTTCTGACTTGCGTTTTCAGATGGAGGCTCTATCTCTGATAGTATTTGAGACATGATAAGAAAACCTTGTCTTGAAATATATTTGAAAACTAAAAAACAATTTATAGTTTCCAAACGAACGGACTGACGGACGGACAGTGGTAAATCAACTCAGCCTATTGTCCAGATCATGAATATATGTCGGAGGTGCTTCCTTCTGCTTGTTACAAAATTATCATAATTATTTGACCGATCTTCAATGGGATCGGTGTAACAATTTCTAGAACCGGATGCGTACCTTCCAGCGTTCTTTCACAACGTGTCCCGGCTGTAGTAGATCCTCAGAAGTCATTCTGCCTGCTTCCTTGGGCGTTGCCTGCTGAGCACTCGGTACGTTGCTGCTTCCTTCTGGTTTACAAGCTGGCGATTGTTGGTTGGCCGCTGATGGGACCTTGAAGGTGACTCGACTGCGTATTCCTAAACGATTATGTTTCGCTGGCAGTGTCGCAGATCGCTGCAGTGCATTTGGGTAATTGTATCTCTTGTCCTCTAAAGCGTCAACTGCAAATACTCCGGCGTTCGCACCGGAGCGAATGTTTTGTAGAAAGAGCGCGTGAGGGGAGCCCGGCTCGATTGTTGGTGGGGGCTTTGAAGGGGGTGGCGGCTGTAATCGCAGTATGTTCTGATTTATATACTTGGGTCTATCGTCTATGTGCGGTCTCTGATGTTTTGATTGGTTTTGTTGTTGCCGATTGTCTTTGGCGTGAGCTCTGTGGTTTTTATGTGCTTCAGAGGCATTTTCCTCATTTCTAAAACGAGATTGGAATTTTACTGACAAGTATTTTGGCAAGGAAACAAGGAAACTGTTAACATTGATTTTCTGCTCTATTTAAAGTTGCATATTTTTTTGGGTTTACCTTTTATGACTTTTAACCAGCTGATTGCAAGAAAGTCATTTGGTGGTGGTTTTTTTTCTTTTTTGTCTTTTAAATACCTTTGTTTATATCAGATACACAGATACAATAATTCCAAATGATGATTGCCAAACATGAAAATAATTGTTATTCAAAGGCGTTGGCACAGGCCAAAATAAATGTCCTGGTGCATATCCCATTTTTGTGTTCTTACATTCAAAAACTTTTGTCTTAGTATAAAATTATCATGACATTGAATATACATATTATATGTATTTTTTTTATTTATTTATTTAGTTAAAGATAGTTGGCTGTTAAGGCCTTCGTCTATATACATATACACATCTATATATGTACATTAGTCGATATATATATTGTACAGAGCATCATGAACATACTTTTACACATACATGTAAATACACATACATTTGCATAACTTTTCTCTAGAAAAACATACCCAGGAGTATGAACATCCACGAAACGTGTACAAATGCACATATGTACATATATGTGGCCAGGATGAAAGAATTTACAGATTTAAGACAAGAATCGTCACGCTTTGGAAATTTACCTCAGTTATTCAATAAATGGCAATTTTCCTCTGCTGCAGCCACATGACTAGCTTTAAAACCACTTTGCACTCCACGTAACGCAAATATGCCTATTATGCATACATATATATACACTTGGAAAAATTCCAGAACCCACGGCAAACTTATTGAACGATAGCGTACCACATAAACATTATTTATTAGGCTTTGATTATTGACGGAGGTATGCTTGGCATATTATTCAAATCCGAAATAAAAAATCTCGTATTGATTGCTAAGCTCTGTGTTCCAAGTGAAGCTTTCACTGAGCAAAACAGCCGAAAAAATAATACCAAAGGAAAACGAGAGAGCCACTCGAACTGACAGTTGCCAATGGTTACTAAAACTTTTACAAGATACACCCTTCCAGCAGCGCCTGCGCAAGGACGTCAACATGCTCAGTGCAATATCAATGAGCTTTTGACTGGCATTTCACCAATACAATTCAATTGAAATGCACGTTTTAGCATAAATAAATAAAACAAATACAATTCAAATACAAATACAAATTAGGCTGCGCCAGTCAGGAGTGCTCGACTAGGAAATACCCTGAACCAGGATGCGAGCTGTTGTTATATACATTTAAATCCATACACCCAAAAGTGTGTTGTACTTGCGTGCACTGCTTGCACGTGCACTGCTTGCAATTTCACTGCTTGCGCGTTCTGCTACCTCTGTGTTTCTCAACTACAAATATCATAATTGATGTCTATCTCTCATATTCTTTAATAAAGCTAAAAAATAATAAATAGGCTTGTTGAAGATTTTTATCGATTTTGGAAAAACGGTAAGAGTTCAGATCGTTTGAACTGGACAATTATTTTTATAACCTGAAATTGGGTAAAAATGGGTCTGATAATTTTGGGCAACTTCATGTAAAAGGCAGGATGAGGCCCCATAAAGTGTACATAATCTTGATCATGATGACGAGCTGAGTTGCTTTGGCAATGTCCGTCTGTCGGAAACTATAAAAGCTAGTGACTTCAAGTTCAAATCTCAAAGACTCATCCAATCGATAAAAAATACAACAAACTCCCTCCAACTGCTATAGGCACCAAATTTGATTTAAATAAATATTTTAAATTTGAATATTTTAATATTTGTAGTTTTCTATAGCACTCAAAGAATCTATTGCACACAGATGTTTTTAAAGAATACCTGTGCTAGATTGTAACTTCACTTTCTTCAGAACGGGGTCGTAAAACGATTTCTATTTTTATACCCTGGACGCATTGAAAATGGGTAAAGGAGGTATATTGCTTTTGTCCAAATGTATGTAACAGACAGAAGAAGGCTTTCCTACCCGATAAAGTGTGAATATTTTTGATCAGGACGACGAGCTGAGTTGATACAGCCATGGCCGTCTGTCCGTCTGTCCGACTGTGTGAACGCAGAGAGATGATCTTGGTCTCACTTAGTTCGTAAATAGCATATGCTGAATAATCGAGCTTTGTTTTCCTTACAACATCTCAGATACTATAAGAGCTAGAGGCAACAAATTTAATGCGTTTTTGATTTTGGATACCTTCCCCCAATCCCTCCAATATCGACAAAACGATAAAAACTGCAAATCAAAAACTGCAGATCTGCAAATAGGTTTGTATATACATTTTGATTCTCTTAATAAGTCCTGAAAACAAGGATTTCTTGTCTATAGTGAGTAAAGTGAGTGCGGCAAGCATTTGTGTGTGTGTGTGTGTGTGTGTGTGTGTGTGTGTGTGTGTGTGTGTGTGTGTGTGTGTGTGTATACATACATACAAACGAGCTGAAATGTTTATGAAGCCAGATCGCAGGGTTCAGGGTATCTCCCAGTCGAGCGTGCTCAATATAAAGAAAAACTCATTATAAATTGTTGATTGGCAAAAGTATTATTGAAATGTTTAAAATCTGGTTTTGTAGAGGTGTGCCCACATTTTTGATCATTCCTATCTCCTCAAGATAATTATAAATAAATTTTAATTTTATTTTATTTTTTTTATTTATAAACTTACTTGTCAGTCTCCTGTAAATGCATGTCTTATCTTTGGCTTCCTTAGTACTGATATATTTGAAAGCTGAATTCCTCTTAATCATCCGAAATATTCGAAATTAAGTACTGCAATTAACACATACGAACGTTTGTAGAAAAAAAATCAAACGCAAACACAGGTTATGAAATTTGTTATGTCTTTATTTGAGTTTTTAATTGAATCATAGAATTATAGAATATGAAAAATTCTTATCGGTGTATTTATCAAACACTAAATGTACACAAATACATTTAATTATAAACATATATGTATATGCATTCAAATTACTTAACAACATCTGAATCACTTTGGAATTTATTATTATTATAATTTTGTTTTAATATATATCAAAAAGTTTTCTTTGTTGCTTGTCACCAAAATGTTCGTTTTTTGAATTTTTGTTTATATAGAAATCACTTTTATTTATTTTAACTAGGTAAGCTTGTATATATGAGGAGTCTATTTTTAAAAATATATATTTTTGGTCGTTTTAATTTTAGGAGAAACTTGAAAACTTGCACCGAACATGAGTAAACTATATGAAACACGTGTCACAAGCTCGAAATGCATACACAATGTTTGAAGATGTATCAAAATAAACAATATCAATAATTAGTTTATTGCAAATATATAATGCACCTTTTCTATTTATACCAAGTAAATGTGCTCTTGGAAAATATGCACGTACATTTGATTTCAAAAACAAAAGACGGGAGCGAACAAGCTGTTGACTCAATTCTTCGCACTTCTGCCAGAGCTTTCACGTATGGGAGAGATTATTCACTGAAATCTTTATACTAAGACGTATTCTATAGTCTCTGAAAAATGGTCTGAACTGAACACTTTTTATGCCTACTCATACATGCATACATACTTTTTGTATTCGAGAGTGTGCATAAATAAATGTATATGTAAAAACGCAATTACAATTAGGTACACTCGAGTCTAAGGTGCATAATAATATATGTATAATAAAATGATTAAAAGTATGTTCTATTTCAAAACTGCTGCCGATAATTCAATTCGTTGTGCATATAAGTTATATACATATATTGAACTATTATGAAAATGTAAAAAGCTTTGCGTTTGCCGATTGCAGCTTTTTAATTAATTTTCGAAGAGTCTAACAAACTTATAAGTCAAGTAGCAGGAGTATAAGTAGAGCCGATATAAGGGAAAAGCTAAAATTTCTATAATCGACAGACAGACAGATGGTGATTAAGAATATGGATGTGTAACCTGTCAAACTGTATTTTTGGGGAATATCTAAATTTTTAATAAAAGAATAACTTTATTTAGAAAACCTAAAGCGAGTGGGAATACCAATTCAGGCGGATGTTTATATTGAATTGTTATTGTCACCAGTTATTCTTGTTGATATGCGAGAATATTAAGGTGGCTTTGTGCGTTACATATGTTATTATATTTATATTCTGAAAAAATTCATAATGGCCAAAAAGGGTTTTAGAAATTTGTCCAAAGTATAAATATAGATATTTTCCTTAAAAATACAAAAAGGACAAACAGAAACTTAAACAAGTGAGAAGACTCTCTCAATTACTCTCTTTCACTTCGTGTGTGTTAAAGCCAAACTAACGTTGATGCTCATGATATATGTTGAAATCAAAACATTATTTTTTATGAAATACCAATTCAAAATTGGTAGAAGTTTAGTTTAATTCAATTTAGGCGCAGGATAGGCCCTGAAAGACTGCCTGATATGTCTGCGGATCAAAGCTAGCTGATACGAAATTTGAAAGACCTGGCAACTGGCGTGAAAAAATTAATCTTGAAGATTAACGATATATGGTCAACTTATTATTGTACAATTCAAGTACTCCTATATAGCCCAATTCCCACATCAAAATTTCGGTGTTAGCTAGAATTTGTATTTGCCATCGACACATATTTTGTTCAAATTGTAAATAATTGAAATGTATTTAAGATAAGTAATAATAATAACTTTCTTATATATTTAATAATTTCTTTTAACAATACCAGATCAAAACTAACAATTAATATAAAATATTTTGATTCCATTCTGGCGGCTTCATTTTAGTTGATTTGTATGCGTTAAAAGTATCCAAATTATGTTTATCAGGAAAAATACTAGATATCATATAAAAACGAGTTGACAGAACCTGAGTTCATGGTGAACTCTTCTATTTTCCTTCTCTGTTGGACGTATGTACATCCATAAAATTTTGGACTATAAATAGGCAATAAAACATTAAAATTAATATTTTATAAAATAAAAATATTGCACTCAAGACAGGTGGACAGACGGACAATACACTCTCTCTTACTTCGTAAATGTTTAAAGGACATTACATTTTTATTGACATACAACATTAATTTTGTTGACATTCAAAATTGACAGTTTAATTTAATTCAATTTAATCGCGAAATATAGCCTTGAAAGTCTGCCTGATATGTATGCGACTCAAAGCTGGCATGTACGAAATCTGTCAGACCTAGCAACTGGCAAGAAACAATAGATCGTAAAGGTTCACGATATATGTACGATATATCGTAAATTTCGGTGAATAGTGTTAAATTCATAGATTACCAGGGAACGAAAAATCGTAGCTATCAAAATAAACGCTGACTTTGCCAATTTTGTCATGATTTGTAGTATTTTTTGGAGCTGTTAACACAATTTTGTTAACCCATTCAAATAAACAAAACTGAGTCCGCCCACCTGGAGTCAACAGATTTTATATTAATTTATAGTTTTTATCTTCCGGTTGTGTTATTGCACATTTATAAAATTTAAAATAATTTTGTGTTAAAATACGGGTTTTTTTTTAGTATATTCTTCTTGAAGTAATTAGGCTCTGCCCTTTCTACTCCTACAGCTCCGACTTTGAAAAAACAAATGCTGTGTGTAGGCTTTCCTCGGACACCACTTGTAATTATTTAGCAGATTATAATTTGAACAAAACTTCTGTTTAAAACTAATGTTCCTGATAATTTTTTTTTTCAATTATTTGTGATTCTAAATTTCGGTCACCTCACTTGATTGTAGTATAACTGCGATATGCTCGCAGAAAGTTGTGCTCGAAAGTTGTGCGATGTATGGGGTGGGTGACTTTATCATTAGAACTTTGGGAGCTTTTGATTTATGCTACTTAAGCTAGAGACTTGGTATAAGAAGCTAACACCTAAAATCACACGATCGATAAAGTCCACAATTTTAAAGCCCTAGTCACCAAACTTGGAATGTAAATAGCTGGTGACCCCCAAAAGATTGCGATCTCGATATCCCTGCCACGCCTACTACAATGCCCCGCCGTACAAAATCGAATATAGCTATATCTGCCATATACCTGAAAGCACGAATCGATAAGTGTTGCATTGCACAATTTTAAAGGTAGAGTCACCAAAAAGTCACCTGAAACCTTGATATCCTGGTCTCGCACAGTTTTCAGGCTAGATTGACAAAATTTGGAGGGTAGATACCACATCCTTTAAAGATAGGTGCAATATTTCGGCGACGACCCCTTTACTACCACCCTTAGCACCACACAAATTACAAAATAATTTTAAAAAATAACAATAATATTTAAGAACATGAACGGATAAAACACAGTCGACTGCAACGTTCTTACTTGTTCATATATACTTTTTAATGATATCATAATTATCTTGTATGCTGCAAAAGGTAATTCGCTCGAGATTCAAAACAATTTTACAATCCTCTTCTTCTCTGTCTTCCTCATTTAGTTGGGTCGAAAAAGCCAGCAGTGATTCTGCGGCATCTGATTTCTTTGCTAATTTCGTTCAGTCAACTTATTCTATGTCTTAGAATAATATGTCTCTAATAATATGTCTTAGAATTATAACCTTGTTTCTTCTGATTCTAGAATTTCCCACACCTCAAGATCGGCGAAGAAACACAGCAGTTAATAAATACAACGTGTGGATTGTGGAGATTTTAAATCTTTAAATAAACACAAATATTAATACAAAAAATAAATAAATAAAATAAAAGTCTACTCATCCGAGAAATTATTTAAAGAATACTTTTTATATTTAGGCAATAAATTATTTGGTTCAGTCATGATTTTTGCAATCATAGAAATGAGAAATTTAAAAAATTTGAATTCAATGTTCTTGTGGGAAAGTGAAACGATTTTGCGGTTTTTATAAAATTAGAATAGGTTACTACCACCTTGGATTGTAGCTCTTATAATTTCTACAACAAACTCTCTTATACGCTGAAACTGATGCAAGCATAAAGGTAACAGGAGCTGTAAACGTCTGTAAATGCATCTTAAAACCGAATGAGAAGACAGGTGTATCCGTCCGTATAGTCTTCAGACCTATTCCGCTTGGGCGTAAGAATTTTGTTCCCATAGTAAAGTAAAGTAAAACAAGTAAGATTGCTCTAGTCGGGATCTCCCGACTAGGAGATACCCTGAACCCAGCATTTAACACATACACACAAACTCTCGCCACTAAATAAGTATTAAGATAGTTAAAAATAAAAAAAAAATT
>SCDY01002490.1:0-12535 GCA_004143825.1 Drosophila micromelanica | reverse complement strand
GATTTGCTCGCCAAGGGATTTCCTCTCGTTTCCATTCATATCCTTTGCTCATTTGCATATATTTTCACATGGCGCGCGTGCGCTGTTCGATGAGGTAACCCTCCTCCTCCTTCGTCACAGGTCGATTTGCATAACACTGGCTGTTGGCTGGTATTGATCCTGTTCCTGTTCCTGTTTCAGTTCCTGCCTGCTCGCCCGCTCTCGCTTGAGGCAGGATCGTTGCGCCTGTGCCAAAATTATGCAAATTTTTTTTTTGCGAGCCAATATTTTACAACAATAATTTATGCAAATTACACTGGAAAGGATTTTGCGCGCCTGCGCAGCGGATGTTACATGTCGCGTCCTTTGGAGGCGACCGTTTTTTTTAAGGGTTTGCTCCTGTTTCGCATTTTTGCAACGTTTTTTTATATGCAAATTTTTTTTGCCGAGACCTATAAAAATGTTTGGCATTTTTAATTGAGTTTTTTTGTGCGATTGTGATGCAGATTTTTTTGTTCGTTTGTAATTTTAATTTTGAGCGCGAAAAACAGTTTATTTTTTGCATTTGAATGGACTCCATTCGATGATTATTGGAATCGCAGCTGCGCCAATTTCTGCGCGCCATTTTTCGATTTGTGATTTGTGAGTTTTGGCTCGAGTTGGGCCAAAATGCGGGCTCTACAATTGGCGCGAAACTTTATTTGAAAATGCCGTTTTAATTAATTCCATGAAATTATCATGAATGCGAAATGGTATTTGGTAAAAGTTTGTGATAATTATATATATTTAGTATAATGAAAATATATGCCATAACTATATTATATTAAAGGCAATATTAATGTACGTGTACATATTTCATATTTACATTGTCTTTGATATTTTTAATATTATGTATAAAATATTAAAATATATACATATTCCCCAAATTAGATGTCTATAGATTTTTAATTTAATAAATACATAAAAATAAATGACTATGAATTAAAGGTATACATTTATATTTCGCATAAGTACACACAAAAACTATTTTTAAAAAAATAAATAATGAACTTTCATTTGTTATTATTAGTAAAAAAGCATACAAATAAATTGTTTAGCTAATTATTATAAATTATATTTTATATTTATATTTACATTATATTATAATTTGTATATTATTATTTCATTACATGCAAAATAAACTTAGCCTTATTAATCAATAAAAAAAATAATTTTGTTAATTTCATTCTTAAGATCAAAAAACAATTTAGTTGATCAGCATAATTTCCTCTAAGTTAATCTTATCTCTCTTTCTTTTGCATATGCTTTTTTCTTTATATTTTATCATTTCCCCTGCGACCTTTTTAACTTAATTCTACCTTCGCATTCCCTTACATATATCCTCTCTCTTTGCTGACAGGACACAGGGGAAATTCCTCAACGGCCGTTGGTGCGCGCAATGACATTTTTTACCTAAAAAACTTGATTTTCTGCCGAAATTTACATGAACGCTGGCATTTTATTGGTCGGCAGCAAAAAAAGAAAAAAGACAAAAAAAAAACTGGCAAAAAACGGCGAACGAACTCAAAACAAGTTGGGCAAAGCAGGCGCCTGGCTTTCCACGCACAATTTCCACAAGCAGGGCGCTAAAGAAAACTAAGGGTTGTGCACCCTTAGCCACCACCAAGCGAGCAACGTTCGAAGGTTTTCCGTTTTTTAAGAGAGCGCGAGCGATTGTCAGATCGGTTTTTTAAGAGAGCCGCGATTTGTTTTTTAGAGGCAATTGGGAGAGGGTTGCAGCTGGGACCTTTTGCGCAATTTTTGCTATATTAGCTGGTCGTCGCGGAAGAGTTGAAACAGTTTGAGCTGCGCAGCCGAACTTCGAGGATCGCCAGAGACGTGCCACAAGAATCTGAGATCGTGATCTGCATCGTAATCTGTGCCGTGAAAATCTTGTGAAAATCTTGTGAAAATCTTGTGCACCAAGAATTTTGTATCAAAAAGAAAAGGAATCAATTGATTTCGTGCTGTGTTTATCTATATAATTATATGTAAAAGTGATCACAAAATGTCCAATCAAATGGAATTTATGATGCAGCTATATATGATGAACCTGCTGCAGCAGCAGCAGCAACAACATCAGCAACTGCAGCAGCAGCAACCGCAACAGCAACAACAGATTTCTGAATTTGCCTACACACAGAAAGAGGATATCAGCAGCAGCACCTGCCTGCAACAGCAGCAACAGCAGCAGCAATATCAGCAGCAACAGCAGCAACAGCAGCAACAGCAGCAGCAGCAACACAAGACAAGAACGCACAAACGAACAAATTCGCAAAACACGAACTGTAGTAGTAGCCGTAGTTGTAGTCCCAATAGTAATTTGAATGCTTTATCACAACAACAACAATATGAGCTAACAGCTACAACACTAACAACACCAACAACACCAACAACACCTAACAACAACTTAAACTCAAACACAAACTTTGTCTATCAATTGCCACAAATGTTGCTGACACAGTACATGTTGCAACAACAACAGCAACAACAGCAACAACAACAACAACAGCAGCAACATTTGCTGACAACATCAACAACAAACCTTTTACTAACTCCCAACACGCCCAGCTCCACGCAGCAACTGTTGCTGGAGCATTTCCCCAGCTCCCTGAAAAGTGAGCAATTTACCACAAATAACTTTTTGCAATCCTCCACAGTGACCTCGACGCCAACCGAGCAAGCAGCAGCAGCAGCAGCAGCAGCAGCAGCAGCAGCAACAACAGCAGCAGCAGCAGCCAATGTAGCTAGCAACCTTTCGGCAGTCGCAGTCAAATTTGAGCAGAATTTCGATGATGAGGACGACAAGCCGCTGTCCAGCTTGAACAGCTGCAGCTCCTCGGGCATGGCCAGCACCAACAACAGCACCAGCGCCAGCACCGAGAAGCTGCTGCTGTTGTCGGGCATACAGCCGCTGGAGAGCACGAGCACCACCGACAGCAACGACTCGCCCAGCATGGTAAGCGATCATAACTTGCACTTTACTCAAACCATATTAGATTAATCTAAAATTTTATACAAACTATAATTTCTGTCAATATTTTTTTCGTACCCATTAAAATTTTGAACTAACCAATCTCAAGATTTTAAAATGCAATAACACATTTTTAAACAATTTTCTGGATCTGGATACAAACTTTAAAAAATTATTATATTAAAAATTTAACAAATTCAGCATTGTTAGAACGTAAATAATATATTTTTTAAAATCATATTTTATTATATGGATGGCTTTTAAAAGAGTTCTTCAAATTAATTCAAGTATACTTGATTTTGTAATTACTTTTAACATTGCTACAAAAACTACCTTATTAATACTACTTAAACTCTACTACTATTAATTCTGCAACTACTCTTTTACTGATAGCTACTACCAATAATACTTATAATACTTCTACTACTACTACTACTACTACTACTACTACTTCATTTATAACTACTACTGATATCTGATACTAACAATAATTTCACTATTTGTTCGACAACTAACTCATTCTTATATTTAATACTTCCTTACTTTTTTGTTTACAATTAACTACTTTAGTTTGTGATCACCAAAAAACATTACTTAAAATCCCGTTGCTTGCAAAATGTTTGCATTGCCAAAAGTTTCAGCTCTTATTTTCCTTTCAAATGCGCCGGATTTCTTCAAGAAAAACTTGGATTTTGAAATTGCTGCTGCATGCTTTCTTAAGATCGCTTATGCTCTATCATGCAGTGAAAAGAGTATATTGGGTTTAAGTAGAGCATGTCCGACAATTGCCGCTATAAGCACTTGGAATCAAGATTTGTGAATACTTGGATAAAGTTTTTAAAATTGTTTGCTATTAATGATTATTAGATATCTACTACGCTCCAGTCGGCTACGCCCGATTGCAATGTTTTTACTTGTCTTGGGTTTGTCATAAACTCCCACGCTGTCTGGTAATTCGAGAGTAGCTCCACACATGGAGAAGCTGGACAAAAATTCGTGCGGTTTGCTCGAAACTTTGTCGCAATGTAAACACCAACAACGCGATTCCGAGGAAAACAAACAGCTGCTGTGTCCACAACGCGTGGGTTCCGCGACCCTGCAGCTGGCCACTGGCTGGCACCGGGCAGTCTGATATTTTTTGGAAGAACATAATGATTATTAAATGATTGGTTTTATTTGATTGCAGTATACGCCCGTCAAGCAGCCAGCGGACTCCTCGTACAATGGCGTCACCAGCGTCGATGGGGAGGCGAGTTTGAACACGCCTCTGGCGCGGAGCAACACGCTGCTGACGCCGCCGCCGTCCAGTGATCAGGGCAAGGGCATTGTCAGCCTGAGCACGGCCAGCAGCTTGGATGCCTTTCTGCAGAACGAGGAGAATCTGAAGAATCTGCGCAAGGTGTCCTCGTATTTGGAGTGTGAAAACACCCTTTGTCGGCAGGAGACGTTGCGCGAGCATTTCCACTGCTACGATGAGCCCTGCCAGGGCAAGATTCTGAGCAAGAAGGACGACATCATACGCCACCTCAAGTGGCACAAGAAGCGCAAGGAGAGCCTCAAGCTGGGCTTCGCCCGCTTCTCCGCCGCCGACGACTGTGCGCCCGCCTACGGCGATGGCTGCGCCTACAACTGGAAGCAGACGCACTACCATTGCGTCTACGAGCACTGCCCCAAGGTCTATGTGAGCACCAGCGATGTCCAGATGCACGCCAACTTCCATCGCAAGGACTCCGAGATTGTCAACGAGGGCTTCCGCCGCTTTCGCGCCCACGAGAATTGCCGCATTGAGGATTGCCCCTTCTACGGCAAGAAGATATCGCACTATCACTGCTGTCGCGAGGGCTGCAATCACACCTTCAAGAACAAGGCCGATATGGGTGAGTGATATTCAAGTTACCTAAAAAACACACGCCCAGAAAATCAAACACTTTTGTTTGAGTAAGAAATTCGCATATCTCGAACTAGAGCAAGAATTATTTTCTTTTTTTAAAAATTATATTTGATTTGTGTTATTGAAGACAGAGACTTAAACATGGAATATGGTTTCAAACTGTCATAACTTTGGCAAAACTTAACTGATTTTCATGTTTGATACAATTTTACATTGGAATTAATTTTTAATTTTTTTTTTGCCAAAAAAATCAGTACTTATTTTCGGAAAATAATTTTTTTTTCAAAATTTAGAAATTTACTTTTATATTTTTTAATTTTACAATATTTTATTTAAATTATATTTTAAATATATACTTCTTCGACTTGTAGCAAGTTCCTAATTTACACTTCTATTATTGCAGACAAGCACAAGACGTATCATTTGAAGGACTATCAGCTGACGCAGGATGGCTTCAAGAAGATACTGAAGACGGAGCAGTGTCCCTTCGAGTCCTGCAAGTTCTCGACGGTCTGCAATCACATCCACTGCGTGCGCGAGAACTGCAACTACATCCTGCACTCGAGCAGCCAAATGATTAGCCACAAGCGCAAGCACGATCGCCAGGACGGCGAGCAGGCCTATCAGCAGTTCAAGTGCAGGCAGGACGATGCGGAGGACAACGCCTCTCTGGACGCGGCACCCCAGCCGGCTGGTGTGGCTGTCGGTCAGTCCGCCCCTGCGATCAGCAATAGCTCCACATCTACGCCGCTGTCTTCGCTATCCGCGGAACACTTTCTGGCCCGCAAACGTGGTCGGCCGCCCAAGAAGATCGTAAGTTTCCATTGTGCAATCCCCTCCAGAAACTTTTACTTATGACTTGCCTGTTTACAGCAACTGCCCGCCGATGCACAGCAATCGGAGGCGAAGCGCCTCAAACTGGAGGACACGGACAGCAATCCGGCGCCGAATCCGACACAGTTCCAGCCACCGCCCAACGCGCTCTTCCCCAACCTGATGCCAAATTTTACGGCTGCTGCCGCCGCTGCAGCGGCCGCAGATGCGACGGCGCCAAATTTCCAGCTGACCCATTTGATGGCGCTCTTCCAGCTGCAGAATCCGCTCTTCTATCAGAATCTGTATCCGGGTGCCGCGGCTGCCAATATGCTGGCCGTGCCGCCAAATGCGTCCATGTTCGGCAATTTGGCCGCCTTCAGCGCTGCGGCTGCTGCGGCCGCGGCGGGCGTGCAACAGCCCAAGGCCGAGTTTAGCATTAAGCCCGAGTTCAAGGAGTAGATGGGAACGTCCTAGCGCTCAACAGATGTCCACATTGGATATACTTTGTTGTATATATGTATATAGCTGTAGTCGTAGTTACATAGCAGACTGACTGATTCGAACGTTTTGTTGGACAGTGGCCAGGCATCAGGCTCTAAGCAGGTTTTCGGGTTCCGGGTAACTGTTGATGTTTGGCCAGGACGTTCCTTTAACATTGCCTTTATACCTCCCTCCCCTTCTACAAAAGCCAACTCAGCCACATTTTGCTGGCTCGAAGGCCTCAAACAAAATGTTGCTGAATTCGCTTTTGTGTATTTTGTTTTTATTATTAACAAACTTTTCTTAGACAAGATTTCAGCTTTTCAAACTTAAAAAAAAAGAAATAAAAGATAATTAAAACAAAAACTTGAGTTTAGTTTAACTAAAAACTGTGATGTTTTTCCTAGGTTTTCTTAGATTTTGCCTGTCTCTTATAAAAATGTACACAATATATATTCTAAGTTTTAGTTATTTATGAGGAACTCAGGAGCTTTTTGTTCAAAATCAAATAAATATCTAATGGCTTTGTGATATGTTAATGAAAATTTAAATTGTTTTTATTTAACTTTTGTCAAAAACAAAATATATATATAAGAAATTAAAAGTAGAACTCTTTAAATTTATATATTTAAGTACTAATTTCTCATGCTGCAAACCCAAAAATAAATTTGGTTCAATGATCGTTACAATAACCTGGCTTTCCATATCTATGAACCCAGTTTTTTAAATATTTTTTAAAATTTAAATTAAAATTTAAATTTACAGAAATAACATCCTAAAAAACTCCGTTATTCGACTTGGTTTATTTATTTGTTTTTAATTATGTTCCATCTTTATAAAGATATAAAAACGAATGAAATCATAAATTTGTGATTTCGAAATCGATCCCAGTTTATAAAAATTTAAATATATTTGACAATGCATAATTTTGGGCTAAAACCAAAGTTGCAAGTCTCTATGTTCAAAAGCGCCGGAAAAAGTTTTGTTCATCCGGACGGACAGATGGAAGGCATGACGGAAATTGCACAAACCCAAAATCCAAAAGCCCAAAATCCCTGATATCTTTTCCAAAATAACAGTTTTCGAATTTTTGGGTAACTGGAAATAAAACAACATTTTAAATACCGATTAAATAATTGTTATTGCATTTATTACTGTGTTTTTGTATTTTTTTTTATATGATTTAATTTACTCATTGACTAACCACAAATCAGCTACACAAAAACTCTGAACGCTCTATGAAAAAGTAGTCCAGCGAAGCAATTTACTTAACAATGAAGCGTTTGTATCCATTTTCGTATATATACTTAGTTAAATTTTTTTTACTCGCATATATGTACGTATTTTTAAACAATCAATATAGTTAATCCAAATCCAAGAAAAGATTTTGAAATTTTTATAGCTACTATAATGTACGCATACATGCAAATGTTATCGGAATTTGTTTGATTCTGCGGCTGGATTTTTGGATTTTCTCGTTAACAATAAGAACGAAAAGAAATAATGTACAAATTATTAGTTTATAAAAGAGAATTAAGTGAAACTGTAAAAACTAAGTCGACTAAAACTAAATGAAACATTAAATTCAACAAGTAAAACTAATTAAATTCGTTAAAAATTAAATATGCTGAACAATAGAAAAACTTAAACGAAACTAGAGACCGAGAGACTCTACTAAGCAATTGTCAATATATATATATATATATATATATATGGGGCCTAAGCATCGATTTGATAAAGGTGGTTTACACACAATTCTTTTTAGCCAAAGTTTATAAAATTGTTGTTGCAAAAGCATTTATCCAATTCCATGTATAAGTACTTGTACATATTTATATATATATAGGGTTTGTATATATAACGTTTTAGGTCATTTCGGGAGCGATTTCCATTACATACTTATGTATGGCAACAATTTGTGCGCAACATGCAAAATAATGAAATTTGTAGCATTATATTTCTTTTTGTTTTATGTTTTTTTTTTTGGTTTTTTGCATCTAAGCCGCAACTGAGGTGTACTGGTAAGCGTTAGCTCTAGGTCTGCTCTGGGATGGGCTCCCGGTAGAGGCCACGCAGCAGCTTGCTGATAAATCAGAACCGTTAGCTGCGACCCGTGGCCGTGGCGGCGGGCGCCATTTCGACCGTTGGATCCGCACCGCTTGTGGGCAAGGTGATGGCGCGCATGTGGTGCATGGGCCGTATCGATTTGAGCTGTGTGGTGCCCTTGAAGCGCACATTGACATCGCCGCCCACCATGCTCAGCGGATGCATGCCCGGCTCCGGCTCGGCCTGGATGTCCATGGGAGCTGTTGTGGTGACAATTTGTTCGAGTGGTGCCGCTGCCGATGGCGCTGTGGTTATGGCAATGGGGCCGCCGTACGACTGACGCGTGGCCAGTGGCGAGAGGGCGGTGGGCGTGGTCTTGTAGCCCATGCGACTGAAGATGCTGCTGTTGCTGTTGTTGCTGTTATTGCTGGCGTTGCTGGCGTTGCTGGCGGTGCTGGCGGTGCTGGGCGGGCTGAGCGGTGTGCCAACGCCCGAGTCCACCTCCAGCGGACTCTTGATGCTGGCCACAAACTTATCAACATGCTCGGGCAGCTTCAGTTCATCCAGTTTGGTTTGCATCACGCTGCGTGCGCTGGCATTGTCCAGCAGCCGATTGGGACGCGTCGGTGGTGCGGATGTGGGTGCGGCGACAGACATGGGCTCGGCATGGCCATTGGTGTGGTTGCGCTGCTGCTGCAGCTGCTGTTGCTGCTGGCGCAGTTGCTCAAAAAAAGGTGTCTTCTCCTTCCTCTGCTTTTGTGGCGAACCATGTTCGTCTTTTTCGCTCAGCTCTTCGAGCGCCTTGAGCTGAAACCCCAAATGGCTGTTCACCGATATCGATTTGCCAATCTTGCGCTCGGCAAAGATCGGCTTGCGTCGCTGTCGATCCAGATCGTCCAGCTGCTGGAGCATCCGTCTCACCTCGCTGGGCAACTCCAAATCCGGATTGTGCTCCACCAGCTGGCCAATGTACCGGCCCAGGGTTTGTATTGTCAATTCCAGGGATTGCACCTGCGTCTGCAGCGTTGAGATTTGCGTTTGCTGCGACGACCGTGTGGTCTCCAGCTGTGCAATGGACGATTGAGCGAACTGTGGAAGGAGGAAAAGAGTATTGAGTAAAGATAGTGATATCGTAAAGATAGTGATATCGATTTTTACCTGCAGCTGCTGTTGTAGATGCTGATTCTGTGACTTTTCCCGGTTCAACATCTCTAGATGGTGATTTGTCGTGGTTATCTCCTCCTGCAGCACATTGTACTCCACGTTGTACTCGGCCAGCTGCTTGGCAATGTCCAGCGAGAAGACCAGCTTCATTATTTGCTCCATGCACGACGATTCCATTTTCGGGACCACCGATTTCAGATAGTCCATGATCTCCTCGAAGTTATCGCGCGCCAGCAGCTGTTGCTTGTGCACGGAGAGCAGGGCAATGGCGAACTTAAAGATCACATCGGATGACTCCAGGAAAACCAGATCGAAAACGCGCGCGACAAAGCCAAGTGGAAACTGTGAGCTGAACACGGTGAGGATCCAGGGTGCCGCATATAAAGTGGGCGAGACATCGTTCTGATCCAGCCACGCATATAGATCGGGCAGATGATCCTTGACCAGGCGGGACAGCTGGTACAGCTGCAGCTGGAACTTCTTCATGTCCGGCAGGTATTTGGTGCGCATGTTCCGGCAGAACATCAGATGCTTCAGCAGCTGAAACGCGCTGGCCTCGTCGCACTGCAAAAGAAATGGATTAGTAAACGTCTGAATTGATGCGCCAGAGATCTGGTGCGAGATCAACTCACATGCAACAGCAGCACGCCACAAATGAAGCCCAGGCCCTGGCAGTAGCCCAGCTCCGGGTCGAGTATGGAGTAGGCCTTCAGCAGGTTGAACAGCGAGAGTTGGCCCAAGCCGAGGGGATCTTTGTAGAACTGATGATTGGGAAAGGTGCGACCCAGATCGATGAAGATCGCATGCTGATGCTCGGTGAGGTGCTTGAGCAGCGTTTGGTACGGCGTATTGTAGTTGGGGAAGCGTTTCGTGTCCACCGGCGCCATGTTCATCGAGTGCTGTTCGGCGAGGAAGGTCCAGACATCGCCGCGCTTCGATCGCGGCACGCCCGTGCGGATCGCGTGTCGCAGCACCTTGGGATCCTTCTTGTTGCCAATCTGCATCGAGTTGCGCTCGATGATCTGCTCCCAGCGCTCGATCAGCTGCTTGTCGGACGGCACAATCTCCTCGTAGTCCAACTTGATGCGCTTCAGCTCGTTCTCGTTCTGGCGCGTCTGCAACATGGCGTTCTCCGTCTCCATGCGGTTCAGCATTATCGTCTGCCTGATGGCCGTGCGCCACAGCTCCCGCAGCTCGGCGGCATCCCTCTTGCCAGGCTTGGCAGCTGAAGCGAGATTGCCGCATTAGATTACAAACTGGCGATGCGATCGGCGGGTTACTTACGGTTGCGCATGGGCGATAGATACTCGATGGGCGTGTTGTTGTCCAGGCTCTTCGAGGGTGTCACCACGCTGTTGAGTATCGCCTGGCGCCACGATCCCTGATGCGTTTCCGCCTCCTTCGGACTATTGCCCACCTTGATAAAGCTGCACATGCAAGAGAAAGACATGAAGAATGAAAAAATATTAATTAAAATTGATTCCATTAGCTAAATTATTCGAAAACAAACTACAACTTCAGGAATACATGGCAAAGAAAATGTAGACGCTTTTTTTTCATTTCATTTCATTTACTTTCATCTACTTACATGTCCATCATGGGGCTCTTGAGTTGCTCGGCGCTGGGTTTGTTACTGGGACTGGCGCCCACCGTATTCGATCGGGAACGGAAGACGCCGGGCGGTGACTCGGTGCCGAGGGGCTCGAGGGAGCCCTCGTGTATGTCGCCCAGATTGTGGGGCGGTACGGTGATGTCGTCCTTGGATGGCTTGCGGTTCATCAGAATTTCAAAGGAGCTGGTCAGGGTGCGCTTGGCCTTCATGAAGATGGTGCTGCCGCCCAAATGCTGATTGAGAAACACGGATCGGTTCTCGGTGGTGTCGTGGACGTGCCGCTGCTGCCGCGACTCGCAGTGGGCGCGCAGCAGCATCATGAGGAACTGGTTCTGCTCGGCGATCGGTGCGTTCGTCTTTTCGGATCCGGAGTACTTGGCGCACACCATCTGCTGTTCGTCGTCGCGGAGCGTGTCGATGCGCCGCCAGATGAGGGTATGTGTCTTCTTCTCGGAGAGGCCCTCCGCGTCGGTGCAGAGCTTGTGGTACCAGAGCATCGGGCAATGCTCGCAGCTGAAGATCTGTGTCTCCTGCTTCTTCTTCTGCTCGGCACAGGTGTCAAAGGCCTGAGCAATGGCCGCCACAATGTCATCGCACACGTGCTCCGACTGGCACTTGAAGACGTAGCCAATGTAGCCGTCGCTGTTCAGCTCGCGGCAGATGATGCCAAAGTGGTCGAGCGATTTCTGGCCATGCACACAGCTGGCCACATCCTTGAAGTCCTTGTAGAGCAGCACCTGCTTGCGATCCGGCGAAATGAGACGCAAGTCGCTGCGCCCCACCAGGAAGACCATGGTGCGATTCTGTTCCGCATACGGCGGTATGCAGCCCTGCGAGGCAGAGCGATCCCTCGTCTTGGGTATGCTGTGGGTAGAACCAGGCGAGGATTAGCAGAGCACATATGTACATATATGTTGTAGTGTATAAGTGTGTGTGAGTGTGTTGCAGGCATGCTAATGGAAAAGGCTGCGGGTGCAAGGCAAAACCAAAAACAATCAAACGAAACAAGAATGCTCTAGTCGGGAAAAGTCGAGTCGGATATACCCTGAACACTTTACCAAATGCTCATGTTTTTTCTTAGTTTTTTTTGCTTAGATTGATTCTGTATTTCAAATATAAATGTTAAAATTGTACACATTTTTTTTGTATTTTTTAATCTGATTTCATTAATGTATAAAAAACTATCAAAACTTAAAAAAAAACTTTTTGTATCAACATGAGCAAAACACCATATATAACCTGAATCATAAATGGTTCGCTCAAAAATCAAGCAAAATTGTTTTAAAATTTAAAGTTATTTAGAAGCTTAGAGATCGAAGTTTCTTGTCGATTTTTATCGATTTTGGGAAAGCCTTGTGTGTTATCGATATTTTCGAAAAATAAAAGTTTCTAGCTCTTATAGTTTCCGAAACAGACACACTGTTTTATAAAAACCCATTGGTTTTGTGCAATGTCCGTCTTGCTGTCCGTCTGTCCGTATGAACGCAATTATTTTCGCCGCTATTGAAGCTAGAGACTTGAAATTTTGGATATA
>SCDY01002489.1:0-12538 GCA_004143825.1 Drosophila micromelanica | reverse complement strand
GGCAGGGCACATGCTCACTCGCCAGGTAGCTGAGCCGTGAGCTGTGCCTTGCGCGGACTTCATCGGTCCACTCCCGAGATCCAAGCACGGTAACACGATGCTGTTGGTCTTCCACAATGCGTTCTCCAAGTGGGTGGAACTAATCACCTGCAGGTAGCGTTCAGGGAGAGAATCTTGAGCAGACGATGCTGGCTCAATTCATAAAGGGCCATCAGAGTTCTTAGGACGCGTTGCTCCCAGAGATCTCATTGGCGGTGAATTCCAGCATAGCGGATTCGACGGGCTTCTTTTCGGCGTTCCTTGAACAAGGCAGGGAGCCTCGCCTTCCCGCCGCACTATATGACGAGGTAACGCCAGGATCCGGAACCACCCCGCAGAAGCCACGAGAAAAGGCGGAGAGACTAAAGGAAGAATTTGACATCGCCCGCAGCAGGATGCAGCGTGCCTCTCTGGAGCAGAGCCGGCACTACAACTTGCGTTGAAGAGAATGGAGACCGTCACTCAACTCGCTAGTGCTGCTGCGCCAGCATTTGTTCTCTAAAGCTGTTGTTGGATTTGCAGCAAAGCTGGCGCCGAAATATGACGGCCCCTACCGGGTGACCAAGTTTATTTCCCCCAACATCGCCCGACTGGCGAAGAAGGGTGAACGGAAAACGAGGTCTGTGAATATTGTTCAACTTAAGCAATATTACCCAGGGCCAGCGAAAGAGTAAGTAGCGCGACCCCGACTCATGGTCCGAGTCGGAGGCAGGGAGTCGTGTACTAGTAATCAACGCGAAAAAGGTCCCCCGATTAACCAAAGGCAAAAGAAAAGAAAAAGAGGAGAAAAAGAGCTCAAAATGAAGAATTCGAGCCCCGAACTAATATAGATTTTGGTTTCAGGCAATGGATTGAGGAGAGCAGCTTTCCCCGTTGGTTCCCATAGGACCAGCGCCGACCGCTGCCTAAGTGGGAGAGTCCCCACCCCCTTCGTTATCACCTGCATCGGTGATCAAATTGATGGACGACGTGCTGGATATATGGGACGACGATTGGGACTTGGAGCTCGGCGAGATAATCAACGGCCGGTCGCCCAGTCGCCACGCGCGATACCAGAGAGCACAGCGCTGCCCAACATGCCGACTCCACCTATGGCGAAGGACACCGGAGTACCCCCGCCGTGCAAGGGGAAGGCGCTAGAGGCACCATCATCACAGTCGTCGCCCCCAGTTGTGTCCGTGTCAAGTTAGTATTATTAGAATTATCGGCATAGCAGACAGCTTCGGTCATGCCGCCTTACGATCAGCTGCTGAAAGCACAATCGGGAGCAGCTCTGCGATCAGCTGACAAAAGCTCAGGCAAGAGAGCGGCTTTGCGGCGAATTGCAAAAGCTCGGAGGAAACTGGGCTGCTGCCAGAAACGGCCAGAGGAGATCGATCTCTTGGTTACACGGACTCAAACAGAGTAGACGTGTGCGGAAAAATTCGTGGTCGAGGCTCACGAAGAGCTGCCACGTGGAGTGAGGAATTAGTGTCGAGCCCTCCGCGAGTTTAGACGACTGCCGGTCCGTCAAGAATTGGAACCCAAAAGTGAACGCGAAACCCTGACAGTGCGGACGAGCACTCAAGAAGTCAATAAAATAGACAAGAATCCGTAAGCGCTCTTTAAAATATTTAATTCTAATTAATAAAGTAATAATTGTCCTAACGTTTAACAAGTTTGGTAGAAGCTTGCAAACTGTTCCTTAGAATAAATGATATTTTACTAGAAACCAAGACAGTAGTGTTATAATTGGGGCACCTTTCGTGAATCTCGTAGCTGTCCCTAAACAAGTGTAGGATTTTGACAGCGTGGGCGGGAGTCGCCAGTAAAGGTATATACCTGCTGCTGCTAGTCTGGTAGATTCGTAGCTGTCCCTGAGTAAGTGTAGGACTTTGGCAGGGTGGCCGCGGTACGGGCTTGGGCGGGAGTCGCAAGTCAAGGTATACACCTGCTGGTGTTAGTTTGTTAGGGAGCTTTGCCTGGGTGAGAACCTGACGGGGTGGGCACGTGGTCAAGAGTGCGGAACCTGACACACATAGGTAGCTTGACCAAGGCGACTCCCTGGTCTTTGTATTGTGGGTGGTTAAGGATTCTCCCTAACCTAGTCGCTAGGCACGGTTTCGGTGAGGACAAAACTCGTGTAGTGCTAGCGGTCAAGGCGTGACCCTAACCTAGTCGGCAGGCTCGATCTCGGTAGGGGTAAGAAACCTGATCCGAGTAGCGTAGGGGTTACGGTACTAACCTAACCCAGTGGGGGTGCGGTCACGGTGCCGTCCGGACTTGAGCTGAAACTAGGAGGCGTGGTCGTGGTCGAGGTCTATACCCGAACACGAGCACAATAGGGGACGATACGAGGGAGCCGAGAGAATAGCTCGGGCTTCTCCGTTCGTAGGGACGGGGTATTTTGAGCTGGGGTTAGATTAGCTTGAAGGGCACTTCAAAGGCCGACCTTCTAGTTTGCGAGTATAAAGTTTGCGTTGTCCCCATATAACCTAGCTTCCCAGTGGTTTACAAATTTTCTTGTAAACAACCTTGGTTAGACTGAGATTCATACCCCGGCCTAGGAACTAGTTTACAACCGATCATACATTTAGTTTGGAAGCAGACAAGAATTTCGTTTCTGTACTATGGGCAGGCGTTCTGCATTACTTTGTAGCGCAGCGTCACCGGTACAAGGTTATGCTGTGGTAAGCGCTTACAAAAGCGGAAAATCGCCGCTAGAACGCACTATCGGTAATAGGAACAGTAGCGAGCATAGAACTGGCTTTCAAAGCTGGCATACGGCGAATCAAACTAGCGAGCGCACAATGTACGGTAGCTTACGCTGGCTTATATACAAATTCCATACAAAGCCGTTTCGACGGCAGCTTACTGCAAATATTCGGAACGCGAACCATTGTTCGCATTGTGATTGAAAGAAACTTCTGCCAAAACATGCAGAAGTGAAGTTCTAGAGACAGACTAAGTAGGTTACGGTGATAAAAGTTCTCTTTACGCGAATTGTTAACCGATAAAGCGGTTGCACATTGGCCCAAATGGGTCCTTAGTGTTGCCGCATGTAATGGTAGTATAAGGTTTTTTAAAAGTCTCGTATTATATGTATGCGCTTGGAGCCGAAATCGTATTTAGAGTGTATCTGGCCTTCTTCTTATTTCCAGCTGCTAGGTAATGGTCAGTCAGTACTATATCCATTAATTTGCAGTTTTCATCTCTCTATTTGCACATAATTTCAGAGATTTTGGAACCAGTTGTGGTTTTTACTTTGTTACCGTGTGGTTTTTTACTTTGTCAAAGTTACCGTATAGCGATTTCTTAAGAATATTTATCTTTGCTGAGTTCTCATGCTATAACCCGACACCTTCCTTTACTAAGCAGTTTGCCATCTAGTTATCATCGATGCCGGCGTCTGCCTGCTTGCTAAGACATTTTTGGAGCTGATGGTACTTGCTTGCACGGATTTTATTGCTGCTATCCACGGTTATCCATGGCATCGGCAGCAGTTCTTATGACGAAAATTTCCGCTTGAAGTCTGCTACAGTGATCACGCAGTTTGTAAGGTAGCCTGAGGTCTGGCTCTGAACAGTACACCACTGCACCGACCACCAAGTTTATTTTTGAGCGGTTCATGAATATTTGGACTGCCTTTTTGTCCAGTCCCGATCACCAGCTATCCAATCTCATTGATGTTGTTGGTTCTTTAAAGTTGGTTTGGGGAATGATGAAGTTATTGCTACTTTACATTTCGCTGCCATACGAGCTATGTCCGAAGCTTTGTAGCTTCATGTTTCCAGTTGCACAGATTAGTTGCGCTATAGATAGATATACTGTAGTCGTGCTTGAATGTCCAGGGGGTTTATACAAATAAGTATTTCAGGACGATTAGTTGGGGTTGAGCACAGTGCGCCCGGGAAGTAGATTAATGCCTGGCGCTGGGTACTTTCCATCCACTTGAGGTTTGCGGAATTTTCTGTGGCTTGCCATCATACTATCGCGCCGCAGAGTATGATGTGTACATCCAATGCATCGGTCACGGCCCCAGAGGCCCACATACAGCATAGCAACTTTTGCGATGCATAAAGTACGACTATGGCCTTCTTGACCCTTTATTCTACATTGAGTCCCACTGTCAATTTGCAGTCCTGAACCACTTTGAGGTGTTTTATGCTGTTTGAAGGTGTTAGTTCTACACCGGTAGCCTTTGACGGGCTTCAACAAGGTATGCTGTATATCTTAGTAAAAAGAATGAGGTCCGCCTTGCCGTCGGTGATGTCAAGGGTGGATCCTGTGGCATATCATAGTATGTCTTTCAACGTGTAGTCTATAATAGAGCTTATGTGCTTATGTCGTCCGCAAAGGCGTGCGTATATACTGCTCGTGTTATGGTAGTGGCTCCTCTGCACTCAACTGATTGTGTATCCATACGTCTATTGCTATATGGGATACTGTAGCTCTCTCTGTATTGCTGCTATTACTGACATTTTGTTGAATGCGCCAGAGATGTCCACACATATTTTTATGGTATATTCCTGATGGTAGACTGTTCTCTAAATAGTTGCTAGTATCGTTGGTTGTCTCGTCAGCTGTTTCCGAAATCTTGTCGTTGCGGTGACCTTATGCCGAAGCAGAAGGTTCTCTATGAGTTCCGTTTTTGCTTGCGAACTTCTTTCTTGAAACTCTTGATCTCCTCGTCTGCTTGATTAGCGAGCTCGAAAACTTATTGCACCTTTGCTTTTTGAGCATCTGCATGATGCGTGTAAGGCTTTTATAATGTGTCGTACAAGTGTCTCTAGGGGCTTCTCTGTATCTTTCCTTGCTGTTATATTTTGCAATGTAAAAGTTTTTCCAGTCTGTGTTCCAGGGTTTTCTAAACGCATCTTGGGGACGAGTGTAGTCGAATTTTGCTCTAAATTGCATGTAAATGTGATCAAGAACCCTCCTTTTCTGTGAGCGTGACTATCATGCCCATTTAGCGGGATGCTACGATCGTGATCTTGCTTCGCTCTAGCGCTATAACTATCAGATATTTACAGCTGTAATCATACATTGAAAGCATATGTTTGTTTACACAAACATAACGCACTAATTAAGTTGCTTCTATCTCTTATCGTCTCCGAGATTTTGTAAGAAAACCAAAGGTTGTTATCGATTTTTATCGATATAAACACAACGGATGAAGTTATCGAAAAAAAAAATTATAAACTTGTATTGAGTATGATATATAGGAACTATATGAGATCAAGATCAGCTTTCTAGCTTTTGTAGTTTCTGAGATCGCTGCGTTCATACAGACGGACATGGCTAAATCAACTCAGCTCGTCGCGCTTCCTCGTCGGGGATGCTTCCTCCTGCCTGTTACATACATTTCAACCATTATACCCTGTTTTAACCATTTTCAATGGGTTACGGGTATAAAAAGAAAATATAAATTCTACACTGTCCCACGCGGAATTTGAACGCGGACTCTCCAACTTCAACTGCACCACTCCTTCAATTGCGATCAAATTCAGTTTTACTATGCCCCAAAATTTAAAAAAAAAAAAACCCGCTAGACAAAGCTCTGCATTTGTTTGTCTGTCTGCACATGAACATCATCGATATATAATCTATTAATCTAACATGACCACAGAAATTGCTAGTGCTGCAGCTTGGCCCCCACTACGGAAAAGAAATTCTTGATTTGCTCGTAAACAAAATGTATGATCGTTATGAAATTTTCAGGACTTATTCAGTGCATAAAAATTAATGTACAAACCAATTTGCAAGACTGTAGTATTTGATTTGCGGGTTTTATGGTTTTATCGATATTGGGGGCGATTGAGGGGAGGTACCTAAATGATTTATATTATTCGTATGCTTCACGCAAACAGAATAAACTAAATTTGGTTTTTCTAGAGCTTATATTTTGGAAGTTTTGCTTAAAAAACGAGTCAAAAAGCGATAAATATCGATAAGAAAACGGAAAGAGTTATCGATCTTTTGAAATAAACTTGATCTACTTTTGGTATAAACGAACTGAATGAGTCCAAGATCAGCTTTCTAGATTTTTTAGTCTTCCAACTCGAAGCGATCATACTGACAGACGGACAGGCAGACAGACAGACAGTCAGACGAACAGGCAGACGGACATGGCTAAATCGACTCGGCTAGTAATGCTGATCAACAATATATATACATCGAAGATGTATCTTACCGCCTGTTACATACATTTGACATTTGTCTTACCCATTTTCAATGGGTTCAGGGTATAAAAACAAAAACAAGTAAGAACGTTGCAGTCGGGCGTTACCGAATGCGTTTAACTCATTTACATTCTTAATTATTATTATTATTTTGAAAAATGTCGGTATATTGTAATTTGAGTGGGGTGGGTGATAGGGATGGTGTAGATGGGTGTGAAGGTGGGGTTGGAGGTGGGGTTGGAGGTGAGGGTGTGAGTGGGGATGGGGGTTCGATATTTTGTGCCGATCTTTAAATGAGTTTACCAGTTATCTACCCTCTAAATTTGGTAACTCTAGCTTGAAAACTGTGGGAGATATAGGCATTTGCGGCGGGGCGGGGCCGCTGGGGGCGTTCTAGTGGGCGTAGCCGAGATATCAAGGTCTCATTCTTTAGGGGAGGTCACCAGCTATCTACATACTAATACTTGGTGGCTCTATCTTAAATATTGTGGAAAATATACATGTGTTATCGATTGGAGTTGCCAGATATATCGGTTTTTTTTTAATACTGACGCGGGTACACACGAGTATATATCCAAAATTTCCAGTCTCTAGCTTCAATAGCGACGAAAATAATTGCGTTCATACGGACAGACGGGCGGACGGACGGACGGACAGCAAGACGGACATTGCACAAAACCAATATACTCTTTCACTTCGTGAACGAGTATAATAAATGAGATTGCGGTAGTTGGGACCGCCCGATACCCTGAACCCAGCATTTAACAACACATTCGCACAAACTCTCGGCGCTTTATAAGTATTGAAGTGATTAAAAATTAAAAAAAAAATTTAATTAATAAAATTAATCAACGAAAAAAATCAATATTCCACACCTGAACTTGAGCCGCCGACCATTTAGACTGCGCTGCCCAACTCTTATCGACTGTAACACACTTCCACATAACTTAACTTAAATGTATGATGTATGAAATTTGTAGGACTTGGTCGTCATTTTTGTACGGATCTTTAAAGGCGGTGACCACTTATCTACTTTCCAAATTTAGTGACCTTAGCCTTAAACGTGTGCGAGATATAAATTTTCGCTGTTTGTGGTCGGGAGGGGGAGGGATGGGTCGTGGCCGGAACTTCTTTTTTTTAAATGTCTGAGGGTGCTTCCCAGTTATATATACCCAAAATTTGGTGACTCTAGCTCAAAAACTGTGGAAGATATATGCATTTACAATTTTTTAGGGCGGGGGCGCTGGGGCTTGGCTGGGAAGTGAAAAGAGTATATTGGGTTTGTGCAATGTCCGTCATGCTGTCCGTCTGTCCGACCGGATGAACGCAACTATTTTTGGTGCTATTGAAGATAGAGGCTTGAAACTTTTTGATATATACTTGTAGTTATCTTCTTCAGACAAAGTGTTAAGATTTTTGTGCCAAGCTCATTGGGAGGCTGGCAATACGATAACATGTCGATACACCTCAAACCGCGAATCGATAAAAAGTGAATATTTCCCAAAATTTTAAAGTTAGAGCCACCAAATTTGGTAAGTAGATAGCTGGTGACCTCCCCCAAAAATTGCATTTTTGATATCCTGGCCACGCGGACTAGAACGCCCCTAGCACCCCCGCCCTAAAAAATTTGAAATGCTTATATCTCCCACAGTTTTTGAGCTAGGGTCACCAAATTTGGGATTTATATTACTGGAATGCTCCCCCAAACATTACAAAAAAAGTTTTTGTGCACGCCCATTCCCGCCCCCGTAATCAAAAAAACCGTTATTTTTGACGCACAAATCGATAAAACGTGTATATATCGCTCAATTTTGAAGGTAGACCCACCAAATTTGCCAGGTAGATAGCTGGTGACCTCCCCTAAAGATTGAGATCTCAATATCCCGCCCACGCCCACTAGAACGCCCCCAGCACCCCTGCTCTTAAAAATCGGGCATGGCTATATCTCTCATAGTTTTTGACCTAGACTTACCAAATTTTGCATATATATTGCAGGAATGCTCCCCCAAACAACACATAACATTTTTTTGTATATTTTCCAAAATTTTTAAGATAGAGTTACCAAATTTGGTATGTAGATAGTTGGTGACCTCTTCTAAAAATCCTGATAACCCGGCTACGCCCATTAGCACGCCCCCCCCCCCCCCCCCCATGCCCATATCCCCCCCCCTTTTCAAGCTAGAGTTACCTAATTTAGAGGGTAGATAACTGGCAGCGGTGAGCCCCCATCCCCACTCACACCCCCACCTCTAACCCCACTCTCACCCACCACCACCCAAATTACAGTATACCGAAATTTTTTAAAACAATAATAATAATTAAGAATGTGAACGAGTATAACGCAGTCGGTAACGCCCGACTGCAACGCTCTTACTTGTTTTTAATATGTGCATAGTTATGCCTAGCGTGAATTGCAAGTCGACCACTTTGGACGCGCAGTTGCTAGCTTAAGCAAAGCTACGGTATCTATTTTCTTCGGCCAGTCAGGCGCACTGCGACAGGTGCTTTTGTTTCGGATGGATGCCAAACACTCACAATGCGGAGATACAGCGCTGTTGTCGAAACAGACTCGAAGCGCGACTCACACGGCACATACATCTAAATAGAAGCCGATGCGATTCTACTGTTATCAACCTTTTCAGGGTGCTCTGCTGGAGATAGTGGACAGTGATAGTGGGAAAGCGATAAATACCCTTTTATCTCCGTTTTCTATGCTTAACTCACATTAAAGCCTAAGCCACCAAATTTGTTTTAATATGTTTGCGTAAAGGATACGAAGAATTGAAGCATTTCAGTGTTTGGATACCTCCTCCGCAAATAAAATATATAACACGTCTATTTGGTTTCGGTGGGCAACCACGGCTAGCTCAGTGCACCCAGGGGTGGGTAACTCCAACCCTACCCTTAGACGGTACAAAATTCCTACACAAACAGCCTACACCCACAACTACATGCAAACATATACACGCAACTGACCGAACACGTTGGCAGGTCTTGTGTTATCGGCCACGACGTACCCGCCCTTCCTGCAATGGGCAGATTTGAAATTTTGTTGCCCATTGCCCATTAATTGGCATTGGCGGCTGACCTACTCCATGGCTTCGACGATTCCCCCTCCCTTACATTTACTCACACGACATGATTAACTTACTCGTATTTTGTTTTAATTGGCAACATTTTTCTTACATTTGTAAACAATAGTGGCCACTAGATGGCGGCACTTAAATTGACTAAATCAAACGGAGACGAGCATTTGCTAATGACCATTCGCAAACAAAAGATAATAAAAAGAACGACAAGAAAATTTAATTATTAAATGCCTCCGAAAAATAAATGCGCTCGCAGAGACACCATCCCCTCCTCATGTGACCTCGTTCCCAATCCTACCTTATTAAAGCTGCAAAAAAGACTGTCGGGTTTGTGGCGTTGTTCCTGCCTCGCACTCGGGACCAGAAACAAAAAAATTTCAATTTGGCAAAAATCCGAATTCCGGATTTAACTTATGGATATGAGTGTTAAACTAAATAAATGCATATATGTAGGTTGACCGAGTTTTTCCGAATCCCGAATAACACATGTAGTAGCTTTAAATATTTATTAATGTAGTATTGAAATATGAACTTAATATATAATAAAATTAGGCAAATAACATTTCTTGTTAAACTTTTACAAAACGAGCAAGAGTTTAAACGCACACACTCGACTTGACGGTCGACTCTCTTCTTCGCTTCTTTTCTTTCGATAGTTAGCAGAGTTGATCGACCGACTATAATGTTGCAAATATATTCGATAAGTTACTCAACTGCTTACATTACTTTGCTGTATGATCCTCTTTGTTGATTGGTGCTAAAAATCCTTCTTTTTTGCCTGCATTACTTTCCGAGATATTGCACTTGACACAACTTTTAAAAATTCTTTTCAACTGCCTCTTGAGTTCTTTTCGCCGAAAAGTGTCCTTGCCTATGGGCAACTCTTATAATTTCTTCTTCCATAAGTGAGGGTACTACTATAAGCTCCTTAATGGGATCCTTATACAATATGCCATGCTTTATGAAAAAATCGTCATACGTGCTATTATTCAAAATAGCCAAAACTGCTGGAATCCACTTATCTCTAGCTTGTGCTTGCTGCAACTTATGAATCAGTGAATCTTCTAACATAAGACATGATACTCGGCTTAAAACACCGACATGCCTCATTTGGCTACCACTACGATGCTCAATACTATAGTCAAAATCTTGAAGAAACAATGCCCAACGCAAGACTCTCAATGGAATGCTTTACAATCGGTAAAGAATTTAAATTTTATACCGAGTAGATACATACGCCATTTCTTCAATGCCTCAATTATAGCCAATACCTCAAGTTCGTAAGAATTGTATTTTTCTTCTGCTGGCTTCATTTTTCGACTCAAATACTGAATTGGGTGAAAGAGCTGATCGTCCGGATCTTTTTGCAAAAATACACCGCCATTACCGTACATCGAAGCATCAGTATGAACTTCGGTCTGAGCCTTCGGGTTATATAAGCGTAACACTGCCGCGGTAACTAATTTTTAATTACTCAACCTCGGCAAGCTGCTCGTCTTCAAACTTAAAGTGTACGTCCTTGTGTAGCAAATCAGATAGCGGTTTCGCCAACAACGCAAAATCTTTGATAAAAAACCTAAAATACGACGTTAATCCGAGAAAACGCTGTAAGATCTTACGATCGGACGGTACCGAAGTTTTTTATAGCTGCTGCTTTTGAATTAGATAGCTTTATTGTGCCTTCCTCTACAACATACCCCAGAAAGTCCACTTTCCGCATAAGGAACTGGCACTTGCTCCATTTAATCCTTAACCCAAAGTCTGCAGCTCTGTCTAGTATGCGTCTTAGCTTTAGAATACCTTCCTCTATATCTTTCGAGGGAATTATAAGATCATCCATATACGTTATGACTGTTCCATCTTGTACCAAATCTAGTAAGACTGCATAAATGTACCGAGAAAATACAGCTGGGGAATTCGATATTCGAAAAGGAACATAAAGGAATTCGAACTGGCCTGCATGCGTTACAAAAGACGTGAACTTCCTGGAGCCGAGCTCCACTGGAACATGAAAGAATCCATTCGCAAGATCAAGTGTTGTGAATACGTTATGGCCTTGCAATCTTTCAACTACGTCATCTAACAAGGGCTTTGGAAAGTTATCCCTTACAATTTTTGTATTTAAACGCCGATAGTCGCAGCACAACCTTTTACTGCCATATTTTTTTCGAAACCAGTACCACTGGAGAAGCATACTCCATTGTACTTGGTTTTTTGGATTTTTGGATTTGCAAGTCAAAAATCGACTTATCTGCATATGATATGCGCCTTGGGCATTCGAAATCTGGGTACTTACCACTTAGCACAATCTTCATATTTATCGGACTTTCATTTTTTGTTTCTGGTGAATAGCTGTCTATCAATGCTCGTAAAAATTTGGCGAATCGGTTTTCTAAATGTGATAAATCGTTTTCTATTTCATGCTCTGCTGCAAATAAGCATAACTGTCTATACTCTCGGAAAAGATCTAATTTTGGTACACTGTCCTCGTCAGTTTCTTCGGCTATCTTTGTCGCTGCATCAACCATTATCTTATCTGCATTATTATTATTATTATCATTGGAATTTCACTGAATCCTTAGATACGATCAGGTCAACGTGATCTAATATGCTATTTCCGATAACGGCTGAATATTCAATGTCGTCTGTGCTAGTAACATGAAAAGTAATATCTACTTGACCGTCATCTACCTCAACTATAGTTTTAAAGCTTCCTAACATATAAAGTTCGCTATTGCAAATACCAACAAGGCAATGCTTTTCGTCGCTCGGCCTAATATTTCCTACTTTTCTGACAACATCTTCACGCATCAAACAAAGGTCACAGCCTGTATCAATTAGTGCAGAGAATTTGACGTTGTTGCAGGTCAATTCTTCAAAAATGCATATTCCACCGCTATCGACAGTTTTTATCATTGTATTAGCATTTCTGCCTTCTTTTCTCTCTGTGTCACCTAAATCTGGGCAGTCGGCTGCTCTATGCCCTGGCTTGGCGCACTTGAAACATTTCATCGGCTGTTTACATTCTTTTGCCAAATAATTTGGGTCGCCACATTTAAAACATTTCCGTTTCTGCTCTTTATTCAAATCTGGTTTCTTGTCTTCGGCACCAGTTTTGATCGCACCAGGCACTTGAGGGCGACTTCTACGAATTTTCTCATAGACTTTAATTTGCTCTTTTAGCTCTTGAACAGTTTTGGCTAGATACAAATTACTTTTGCTACTTCTTGAATCAGGTATGCCTTCTAT
>SCDY01002488.1:0-12541 GCA_004143825.1 Drosophila micromelanica | reverse complement strand
AAATTATGTTTCGAGATTTAAATGCAGAATTAATTTACTGGTCAAATCATGGATAAAAAGCCATTCCCCATCGAAATCGGTTCATTTTTGACCAAGTTAAGGTAGTTTGAAAATTGGACCCATGCCTATTTGGGAACTATTGGACCCCATTTTGACATGAATATCGACCAAAAATTAGTTTTCGAGGTTTAAATGCAGAATTAATTTAGAGGCAAAATCATGGATAAAAAGCCATTCCCCATCGAAATCGGTTAATTTTTGACCAAGTTATGGTAGTTTGAAAATTGGACTCATGCCTATTTGGGAACTATTGGACCCCATTTTGACATGAATATCGACCAAAAATTATGTTTCGAGATTTAAATGCAGAATTAATTTACAGGCGAAATCATGGATAAAAAGCCATTCCCCATCGAAATCGGTTTAGTTTTGACCAAGTTATGGCAGTTTGAAAATTGGACCCATGCCTATTTGGGAACTATTGTACCCCATTTTGACATGAATATCGACCAAAAATTGACTTTCGAGATTTAAATGCAGCCATTCCCCATCGAAATCGGTTCAGTTTTGACCAAGTTATGGTAGTTTAAAAATTGGACCCATGCTCACATGGGAACTATTGGATCGATTTTTTAATTCCTTTAAAAAGTTTACATGTTACCATCGTCAAAACGATGCATTAGAAAACCTAACCTTTATGAACCAACGATTATATTAAATATTTCAATTTAAGTACTTTATTATATTATTATTTTGATTTAGAATAAGTATATAATACTTTAACAGATTGATAATATATATTTAGTTTTTATACATAACACTGAATTAGATTTGGTAAAGTTGTTGATTGTTATCACAATAATATGTATATAATAATATTGTATAATCCCGTACTACCAGACACTCTTATAGCCATAGCCATAGTTATAGCTGGGATAGTAGCTGTAGGGATATGTGGAGGTGGGATAGCCCCCACTATATTTATAGTAGGTGCCCGGATAGGGCGCCCAGCCCGGCCAAGCTGTGGCCGTCGTCGGCACATAGTATCCGTTGTAGTTGCGGACCACGAACTGATGGCTTCCGGCGACGGGCAGCAGGCCGGGAACAGCGGCGGGCACTGGCACAGCCACACCTGTGCTGGCAGGTAAGAAGCTGGCCAGGCACAGTTTAAAGGCCAGCAGAAGGCAGCTGACGAGGAGCTGCAAATGAGTCTTCACTCAGCGGTTGCATTCAACAAATGCGCTTTCAACTTACGAGCTTCATGTCCATGGTTTCTGGCGAGGATCAGTTGGTACCGCTTGCCTGCTGGCCACTGTGCCATTGTTCAACTGCCCAGCTAATTATATACCATCTGGGCTCGTGGTGCACTTGCATTTGCTTTTCAAATGCATTCGCCCATTTTTGGTGGGCTGCCCTTTTTGGGATCGCTCGGCTGCCCATTTGGGAGCTGGAGCCGAGTGCAGCCCAAGGGCAGCTCATTTGCATTGCTTACGCCGGGCTCGTTGACGCAAGACCCTTCTTCGGTTGGGGTTATCAAATATGTACATATATAAGCAAAAGCAGCTGCCTCACTTTTTTTTACTATCTCATCAAATCTATGCTCTGGAACAGCTTTCTAACTATATATGGGAAGCCTTCCATATAGGGAATGCTATCTTAAAAACTCTAGGAGATATAGGCATTCCCGGCGGATGGGGGCGTTCTAGTGGGCGTGGCCGGGATATCAAGGTCGCAACCAGCTATCTACATTCCAAGTTTGGTAAAGGACATTGCACAAAACCAATATACTCTGTTCACTTCTTGAACGAGTATGAAAATTAACAATACATATGTATACATAAGGTTAATTATTCTATTATTTGTTTTACACTAAACAGTCAATCTCGGGCCAGCTAATCTGTAACCCAAATCTAAATCTGTTTCCAGTGTGGCCAGGTCTTGATCTCGTTGAAGAGCGCCGTGCCGGGACAGGCGGTCGCCTTCGTCTGGCGATGACCCAGCAGGGTGTAGTCGCTCCTGAGGTGTCCGCCCTGCTTGGCCTTCTCGATCAGGTCCTTGGCATTCTGCAGCATTTGAGCCGAGGGCGCGTTGCTCTCAAAGTTGCCCAGGAAGACGATGCCGATGCTCCTGCGATTGTAGTTCGGCGCATGGGAGCCCTGCAGCCCAAAGCCACGCCCCTCGTACACCTTGCCGTCGCCGGCTATGATGAAATTGTAGCCAATATCGCTGAAGTTGCGCCGGCCCTTGTGATCCGTCTGAATCGCCTTGATCATGCGCTGGCACTGCTGGGACGTAGTGCATCCATTTGGATTGTCCGAGTGGTGGATGATCACATACTCGACCGCGCCATTAATCCGCGAGGGCGAACGCGCACTCACAGCTCCCCAGCTGCTGCGGGGTTCAATGGTCAGCGCCTGCGTCGTTGCTGTACTCAAAGTTGGGATGATTAGGAACTTAGTTTCACAATCTGTCCGATTGTTAGTGATTAATTACCTAAGACGCCGAGTGCTAGCATCGCCAGAAACTTGAATGCTGCTGTGTTCATCGTTGCCAATTTACTTTTGAGATTTTGCGCGGCAAGCGAGCTGTTTAAATAGCCCGTTAAGGGGCGGGAACTTAGACTAGAGGATTAGGGTATTTTAGTTTTTTGAGCGAGTTTGTAACGAAGAGTGGCAGCTTTAAAAGAACATTTCAGTTATCTATAAATGAATGGGTTGATTAACTACGACTTCCTGGGTTCGAATCTTGGGCTACTTAGTTTAGGGCTCTAAATTATATTTATCACCCATATGATATTAAGGCATTAAATTATAATTGTACAGGTTCTAAACTTAATAAAATAAAAAAGTTAGTGTACAATATAAGTTATAATCTCTACAGTTCATTTTGGCAACGGAAATTGCTAGTGTACAAAACTAGTTTGACTTAGTTTTATAATTATATTCCTATAATGTGAAGTTTCTTATAAGAAACCTAACAAACAATAACTAAATATTAATTTGTCATATAATCAACTTTTTTCAAGCTACGTTCGAAGGGCATTCTAAATTCGTTGTGCTGTCACATAATTCTTTGTATGTTCCCGGTGATGTACCCGTGGGGGAATCACTTCGGTGATAAGACAAACATCTATAGCATCACGCATACATAATATATTTATACATATTTTTTAACCTATAGCTATATATTAAACAAACTCGGGTGTTTAAAATCCCCACCGTAGTCGAAATGCGTTTACATTCTGATCTCTTTGTTTTTTCGTTTTGGCTTCGTGGCGGGTTTGGCTGCGCTCGCTGGCTTTCGCTCTGACTCCTCAGGCTTTGGTTTCTTCGCCTTTTTCTTCTTTTCGTTGGGCACCACTTGCATGGCCGCCTTGAGCTGCAGCTTCTCCATGAGCGTCAACTCGCCGCCGGCAGCCGCCGTCTTGTGCAGCATTGCCTTCCGCGTCAGGCGCAGCTTCTGCACCTGTTTCTGGCTCTGCTCCTTCTCCTGGCGCCAGCGCAGCTGTTCCAAGGCGCTCTTGTAGATGTTTGCGTGCTCCACCTCAATGTCGGGCGAGACCGTGAGCTCCTCGCCCATCGATTTGCCCACCTCGTAGAGCATCTTTTTGAATTTCGCCTGATCCTTTTCGGTGAGCAGCGTTATGGCCGTGCCCTTGTTGCCGGCACGCGCCGTTCGACCCACGCGATGTATGTAGGTCTTGATGTGGCGCGGCGCCTCGTAGGACACCACAATCTCCACATTCGGCACATCAATGCCGCGCGCCAGCGCATCCGAGCAGATTAGGCCATTAAAGCTGCCGCGCGCGAAATCAGAGAGGCACCGATGTCGCAATTTCGCCGGCATATTCGCGGACAGCTGCTCGACCTTGATGGGCGAGCCCTGGAACAGCTTGCCGAGCACAAAGGCCAGGCGATCGGCGGTGTCGGCGCTGTTGGTGAAGCACAGGAACCGCTTCCAGCCGTGCATCAGCACCATGGCGTACAATGTGAGCGGTTTCAGGCGCATCTCCGTCACGCAGTACTGTTCCGTCAACTCCGCGGGCGTGGTGTATTTGCCAATAAACTGACCGCTCGGTTCCGTGCCCTGATCGCCTCCGACCGGGGCTGGCTGCAGAACTGGCATGGTCAGCACTGTGGTGAAGAGTTTCGGCTGAAACAGACGCAAATTCTGCAGCTTCTCGGGATCTTGGGAGAGCGTGGCCGAGAAGAGCAGCTTGTGCGGCTGTTTGCCGTAGCTGTTGAGCAGCTCCTGGTAGCACAGAGGAGCCTGCACACCTGTCAGCAGCTTGTCCGCTGTTGTGCGCACATGCGTGTCCAAGTGATAGAGCCAGTTTTGGAAGACGGCGTCCATAATGCGATCCGCCTCGTCGATGACCAGAAACCGCAGCGACTTCAGGCAGAAGCCCTTCGTGGCATGCAAGTGATCCACCAGCCGGCCTGGGGAAAATCACAAATATATGAAATAGAAGTTCGCATCAGCAAAGTTATTCGCACACCTGGCGTTGTGACCACAATGTCAACCTTGGAGTAGTAAACGCCCCTATATTGCTCCAGCAGCTTGTCCTGCTCATCCTCCAGGCGATGCTGCTTGGACAGCAGGCACACCTCCAGCTCCGTCTTGCTGCACAGCGCGCTGAATACCTTGTACACCTGCAGGGCCAGCTCCGCCACAGGCAGGACTACCAGGGCGCGCACCTTGCACTGCACGCGCTTGGCCAGCAGCTGGACAATGGGTATGGCAAAGGCCAGGGTCTTGCCGCTGCCCGTGGGCGCCGAGACGCAGATGTCGCGCGGTCGAAACGGCGCCGGCTTGGCTTGAGCCTCCAGTATCCAGGGTATCACGGCGCGTTGCACGGGGAACAGGCGCTTGATCTTCATTTGCTTGAGTGCACTGCATGTGAACTTCTCCAGGTACGGCAGCTCTTTGATGGATGTCTCCTCGGTCGTCGCATTCGCAGTTTCATCCGATTCCAGGCTTCCGCCGTCAATGATGGTGGGATGTGCCAGCCAGGCGGGTAATACCATTTCCACTTTTGGGCGCTTGGGCGCCGAGGGATCCACTCCAACCACTTGGAAATCATTTGAAGGCTCCGTTTCCTGGGGCTCTTCTGCTTGTTCTGGCTGTGGCTCTGCTGCAGCATCTGTTCCTTCATCTTGCTGAGGTTGCTCGACGACAGAAGTTTCCTCTGTGGCTATTGTGGGCTCGCTATTTTTGTGTTTTCGTTTGCGTTTCTCTGCTTTCTGCAGCAGTTTCTGTAAAATTTCATCTTCGTTTGCCGCTTCACCACTGCCTTTTGTGGCTTTGGTTTGGTTCTCAGTGTAGCTGTGGGATTTTTAAATTCATTTATTCACCATTATTGTATATTGAAAATGTCTAATTACCGATTTACTGTGAATAATTCCATTTTTAATCACAATTTTTTAAAAGCCGCGCACGTGTTGCCTGTTGTTTACGTTTTTATAAGAACAAGCATCGATGTCTCTATCGATACTTTTAAGCGCGATTAGCAGGCACACTTGGCATCGATATTTTTCGAAATATCGATATGTTTTTAGATAATGACCGATTGTAGCGGGCACTTTTAAATTCTACATAAAGCGAAGGGAATGCACAAATCAAATCAATTGCGGTTTAGCGAGAGATACACATATACATTAATCATGCAATATTTACATATCTATTTGTAACTTCGCATTCAATATAAATAACCCATTTGCCAACGGAAATACAGATGGAATTAGTTCATATGCTGAGCTCCCAGGGGATTTTTGATTTCATCTTCTTCCACCGTTCATGCCTTCACTGCGTCAATGCGTGTACCTCACTGCCTTGAATTTAAAGCTTTGCGAATTTTATGCAAACTCATGACTAATTTCCATACTAATTAAGTTCCACGTGAGCAATAAAAAAAAAATAAATAAAAATTTGAAAAAATCAAAGGTTGCGATGTAGCTGGTTTAACAAATGGTTAGAGTATTAAACCGGTTAAAAATTTTTTTGCCACCGAAAAAAAAGACATGTCTAGCCCAAATTGTCATTTATCATTATAGCTGGTTTAAGTTTAATATTCAAATCAGAGAAATTTCGCATACATTTTATGGTAGAAAGGAACATTTTGTTTGAAAAGTAAATTGATTTCCGACATTATTTTAAATTTAACTGCTTTTTTGTGTATTTAATCAAGCACTTGATTGCAAAAAACGGGCGTGGCACACGGATATCGCAACACCCTAAAATCTTGTTTCGAATCTGAAAAATTATTTTAAAAGTGAAAAAAAAAACATTGCGGAAATAAAAAGCAACAAAAGAGTGCGTTATTTAGGGGAACGATACAAATCTTTTGAGATTATTTTTATTTACTTGCTGCGGTTTCGCTTGTAGATTTGAATTTGGGAAAAGACCGGCCAATACAGGTTATTAGCCAAGCTCTGAAGCAACAATAGTTTTGATGAATAGATTGTTGTTTTTTTTTATCGAATCTGTTCTATTTTTGTTTTTTTTTGTCGTAACTGATAAGCAATATGGAAGGAGGTCTCTTGATTGAATTGCTTTCAGACATGTTCTCCATAAGCATTTGGATGTTTTCTTGCTCCCTCTTTCTTATCAATTGAACTTGCTTGCGTCCGCAGTTGTTTAAACAAAAGTTTGTATTTTATTTGCTTTCTACTGAGAAAAAATATACAAAATTAACTCAAAACTGGGAAGCACGCGAAAAACTTTTGCATTGTTGCAACGTTTATTAGAATATAATTAAGTGCCCGCATATTCAAATCTCGTTGAAAATCCAGCAGTCAATTTAAATTAATTGCATATTAAATATAATCTAATTTATTATACTTGTCATAAATATATATATTTGCCAGCACGCTACTGCATCAGGGCATCAAATATATATAGAAAGAACGAAAAAAAACCAGATGATGACAAATTTGAATGTTTCCTATGGAAACGTAATGCGTAAATATGCGTGAAACGTCATAACGGGGATTTCTCGTCCGTACCAAGCAATCCACCATTCCGACCGGCGAAAACCAACAAAAGCATAAACAATAACAACAATAACAACAACAATATACATATGTATTATTAGCACACCTGTTGACGGCGGGCAAAACTCGTTCAGAGGTGAGTTTTGACGTTCGTCGTCTGAAGTTCTCACTACATTCGCAGCGCTTTAAAATGCTAGGATATAAAAGCCGCAGCGTTCATTTGCAAGCGCTTCGCGGCGAGCTCGAAACGCTCGCAATTAACTTAAGAAGAAATCACAAAAACAAAAAAGCGCACGCAAAACGCGCGAAAAGTGCCAACAGAAAAAAAGAGAAGTCAGCGAATTCAGCGCTGAAATTGCTTAAGTTGTGCCAACTGTCGCCCGCAAGGATTAACCGGAGTCTACATAAAAAGGATAATTGTGAAATATAGTGATATATATAAAAACTTATATATATATAGAAAATATAAATCGGGGTATATCAAATTAAAATGTTACAAATGCTGTTCAAAATCGCGCTGCTGTCGTTGCTGCTGATGCAAAGCAATTTTTGTAATGCCGCCGCGTAAGTGTCTTAGAAAGAACCAACTACACTCAAAAAAAATCTGATCACTTCATAAAAATTTTGAATTTCAAACAAATAGGTTCCTTTGATCGTTATGTGGCAGAAGTAATAACAAAGTGCTTAAATAAAATACAAAGTTCTGAATAAAAAAGCTTGAAATGAGAGTTCAAAGTTTTTTAAATTATTCATTTATATTTAGAGTTTTGGGTTTATTCAAAACCTGTTCAATTTCAAAAATTTCCGCCTTGATTTGTTGATTTTAGCACAAAAAAAAAATGTCAAGATTTAGCCATAATAAATTAGACAACCAAGTTGAGAAACAAGCAAATGCCAAGTTGCGTTAGAGGATTAGGCCAAGGCTAATTTGAATGCGTTGCGATATTGGTCATTGTCCGTGCTTTGGTTCTCTTGGAATTTCGATCTTGTGCCGGACAAGATGTTGACCTTGTCTGGCTGCCCCAAACTTGATGCTAATCTTCCAGCTACAAACATCTAAAGTCATGAAATGCAATTTAAAAATAAAACTCGTAGTGTATATTATATTTGTTTTATAAACATTTCCATTTTTTTTTGTCACCTTTTTAAAATAATAAATTTGTCTGGCTGGTTTCTTATTTTTTATTTTTTAACAATTAGCACCGAGTGCCAATTTCTTGTTTTTGTCACATTTAAAATTTGATAGCTATAGCTAAAGATAGCCGCAACTTGAACCTTTATATACATATATTTTATACTTATATGTGCATATATTTATAATTTACCTTGATCTTGTTTCATTAACAGCACCAGGAGCAACTTGCGACATTTTCCCAATGATTTTATGTGGGGCGTCGGTTCGTCCTCCTATCAAATTGAGGGTGGCTGGAATGCGGATGATAAGGGCGAGTCCATTTGGGATTATATGACACACCATACTCCCGAGAAGATTGACGATAAATCCAATGCTGATATCACATCTGACAGCTATCATCAGGTAAGGATTTATAGCAGAAGTAATTCAACCGATTTATGACTCATAAAAAAAACAATTTTTTTTATTGGGCAAGGTTTATAGTTCCTGGTATTATATGGATAGAAGCTGACCGAACCTATTAATTAATTAATTCTATAGGCCCTTTTTAATATTATTTAGCCAGTGATCTGTTCATTAATTAAACGCAATCAGGTTCATTAATCAACGTCATACTCCCTATAAAGATTGTGCTGACAAACAAACCTCTGTTCGACAGTTTACCAGCCCCTCCCCTTTTGTCCACTTACTGGGAACAGGTGTCTTTTCAGGTGGGTCACAGTTTCAGATTTATGCGTTTTTTTGCGGACTGAACTATGCAAATTCAGAAACACCTCGAATCAACTTCGTCAGCTGCGCATTTGAGGCAGGCATCTGGCTGCTGCAGCAGCTACCAGTTGAGAATACTGGTCGAATTAACGTTAACAACTCTGACTAATGATCACTAATTGTCATACTTCATTGATAAGTATGCGTTAATTGCCAATATCATTGCTCAGTTCTTGAACATTAAACAACTGAATTAGTTTATGAAGTGTTTTGTTATGAATGAGCATTAATAATCAACATGTATATTGATGTAAATCAGTTTTAATTGTTTTAAGTAACAAAGTATTAAGTTCTTAATGATATGAAAGAAACTAAGGGAATTTCAAAAACAAAGTTATTTTAACCAAATCTTAGACTTTGCTTGATTCTCAGATTTTTCTCTGATTGTAGTATTCAAATTAAAGAAAAAGAATTTTGCATAAAACTCAATTTAATACTTTAGACAATTTACAACAATATTGTGAACATTCCAAAGCGAACCAGTTCAAACTAAAGAACAATTCCAATATTTGAATTATCTAAGCTGAAGGTCAAAGCTATTTAAAAGTGGTTGACAACTATGTCACATACCAAAACAAAAAATAAATAATAAATAAGTTGTTTTATAAATTAAAATAAAAAAAAATTCTAAAAATAATAACTTTAAATCATTTTTGAGTAGAGTTTTCTAAATACGTTTTTATAGACTTGACAACACGGACCGCAAATATGCATATATATAATATATAATATAGCTGCTGGCAATTAATTGTCTCTCACAATGTCGACGGCCATATTAGATGCATTATAGATTACATTTCAAGTTGGATAACTAATATTTAATTGTTGATAAATTGATTTAGCATAAGACATGAATGCAATATATGTTTATTAACCGATCTTAATGGCCTGCCATATTACCAACATATCGGCAGGTGTTGTTCTGGCCACTGAAAGGTGGACGCCTCCTATGTCATAGCCAAGTCAAGAACAGCTAACAACTGGCGTGTCGAATTGTTGTTAACAAAATTAGCCTTAAATAGAGAAGTAAATCAGACAAAATAAATAACATCTAATGGAAATCACAAAAAAAAAATGAAACTAAGAAATCCGTGACCGGGTTGTTTTTGGGGGGCAACTGGTTTTTTTTTTCGGAAATACTTGACATTCTGGCCAGAAGTGAATGCGATTCCGTTTTAAGAATTTTCCGTTCTATTGCAGTGGCGTCGCGACGTGGAAATGGTGAGGGAACTGCACGTGAACACATATAGATTCTCGATCTCGTGGCCCAGGATCATGCCCGGCGGCTACATGAACCACGTAAGCACCGCCGGCATCAAGTACTACAGCAATCTGATCGATGAGCTGCTCAAGTACAACATCACGCCCATGGTGACCATCTATCATTGGGACATGCCGCAGCGGCTGCAGGAGCTGGGCGGCTGGACCAATCCGGAGATAATACCGCTGTTCATGGACTATGCCCGTCTGGTGCTCGAGATGTTCGGCGACCGTGTCAAGCTCTGGACCACCATCAATGAGCCGTGGCACGTTTGCGAGTTCGGCTATGGAGTGGACTACATGGCGCCCGCGTATAACAATCCCGGCTTGCCCGCCTACCTCTGCGCCCACAATCTGCTGAAGGCCCACGCGGAGGTGGTGCACATGTACCGTGAGCTGTTCCAGCAGCGTCAGGGCGGTCGCATCGGCATCACGCTGGACTCGTCCTGGATGGAGCCGCGGAATCCGGATGCGGCCGAGGATCGCGAGGCCTCGGAGCGCGCCATGCAGTTCTATGTGGGCTGGTTCGCTCATCCCATCTTCTCCAAGCACGGCAACTACCCCAAGGTGATGATCGAGCGCATCCGCAATCTCAGCAAGCAACAGGGCTTCGGAGCACGCTCCCGCCTGCCCGAGTTCACCCAGCAGGAGATTCAACGCATTCGCGGCACAGCCGATTTCTTTGGCATCAACACGTACACAACCAATTTGGTAACACCAAATGGCCATAATAACACCGGCAACTTTCCCATACCCTCCTTCAATCACGACATGGGCGTCATACCCAGCCAAGTGGGCGTGGACTGGCCCAGCTCGGGATCTACCTGGCTTAAGGTAAGTCAACTTCGAGTAATTCTATTAATAATAAGAGATGAGCTGAGATGAGCTAATACCCGAGTGGTTGGGTGATTCATGACATGGGGGGTAACCACAATTGGAGAGAGCTTGGCATTAAGTGAATAATGACCAGCTGCTGGGGCCATCAAGCATCGGAGGGTGGCTCGAACTACTTAGCCAGGATTCAATTCAATTGGGGGAGGACTCAACCAGTTGGGGGGTAATTGCTTTTCCGTCGAGGGTTGCGCCGCAGCAGGTGCGAGTTCAATGAACCCCAAAAACGAAAATTTAACCCAACGACTCCCTTTGTTCTGCTCTGTTCTCTGTTCAGGTTTATCCGAAGGGCATGTACAATCTGCTGATGTGGATACATCGCGAGTACAACGGACCCGAGATTATTGTCACGGAGAACGGCGTCAGCGATCGCGGCGGCCTGGAGGATTACGCCCGTGTCGACTATTACAACATGTATTTGTCGAGCGTGCTCGATGCCATCGAGGATGGCGCCAATGTCAACGGCTATGTGGCCTGGAGTCTCATGGACAGCTACGAGTGGAAGGCGGGCTTCACGGAGAAGTTCGGCCTCTACCACGTGGACTTCAGCTCGCCGGAGCGCACGCGCACGCCAAAGATCTCGGCGAAGGTGTTCGCCAACATCTGCAAGACCAATGCCATCGACTGGAGCTATCGGCCCACGCTGGACAAGGATCAGCTGGTGGCCGCCGCCCGCCTGCCCGCCGAGGAGGCGGCACAGAGCTCAGCTTCGACGTGCAGCTGGAGTCTGGCCGGAGTCCTGCTGGCGGTAATGCTCGCGTGGCGTTGCTAGGCTGGATGCCACATGCCATATCCAAACGACTAATGCGCTCTTTCCACATATTGTTGCAAAGTATTTTTACTTATTAGCTCTAAGTTCGTCTAGCGGAACGTATTGTGTATAATAAGTTTATTATATAGATATGTATTATTTCTAATTCTATTAATAACAAAAAACAAGAAAACAAACTACTCAAAATTAATAAAAAAAACAACAAACATTTGTGATATACTCATTTTGTGAAGTAATTAATTGCAACGATTTTGAATGATAAAAAATATTACAAAAAATTGCTTATTTTTTTTAGCTGGCATTATTGAAGTTAAAAAAAAGTTAAAAAAGGAAAAATATCAAATGATGAGTAAAAAAAATTAATAGATGAAGGTAAGGTGAGGGTTTATTAAAGTTTTTTCAAGATACCCCACTGTGTATATATGTATATTTGTTTGATCAGCTGATGTATCTATTTGTCTGGCTGTTTCCATTCAAACTTATTAACACAAATCCGCTTTTTAGTTTTTTGTGAGAACAGATTTTTTGTTTTTAAAGGTATTCTGACCAAACTTAGAGCAAATAGTTGCCATAAGGACAATATTTAAAAAAATGAGTCTATATATTTAAAAAAATTGATTGTTCACATTTTTATACCCTGAACCCATTGAAAATGGGTGAAACAGGGTATTATGGTTTTGTTGAAATGTATGTAACAGGTAGAAGGAGGCATCTCCGACCCCA
>SCDY01002487.1:0-12542 GCA_004143825.1 Drosophila micromelanica | reverse complement strand
AATTTGTGTATGTATGTGTAAACGAGCTGAAATGTTTATAGAACCAGATCGCAGGGTTCAGGGTATCTCCTAGTCGGGCGGCCCCGACTAGAGCTTTCTTACTTGTTATTATTTTAAATCACTAACTTGACCTTTCGCATGAGCATGAAACACAAGCATTGAAATGAAATTTAAATATAGCTGAATATAAATATTTCGTTTTCAATTATCAGAAATACAGTTTTTTTTATTTTTATTCTTTGTTGATTTGAAAACAAACTTTTGAATAAACTTCCATGGTTTTAAAAAAATTGGTTGTTCTCAGGTGTAAATCCTATCTAGTTGGGCGCCAATTGCAGTAAGTTCCAATCCCGCGTTGATCTCCTTGGTCCAAAGGTAGGAAGAGTATCTTTGTTTCAACGGCGATCTGATGATTAAGGGTGGGAAGCTGACTGGCTTCTAGTGCTCGGGCGCAGGCAATAATGAAAGTTATATGTTTATCGGCAATGCCGGAGTTTATGTATTTATTTAGGCGACTTACAAGCTGCGGATTTCATGTAGAACTAATATACTAAATACAACTAAATACAATAAAGGCATAAAACTAGACCTAAAGCCGGTAATTCAAAAGCTACAAAGTTGCATTCGGCAAGCCGACTCAGCATACATAAGTGCTAACATAGCCACTTTCGAAATAGTCAAGTGCCATGTTACCGCTGCTGACTGAAAAGCGGGGTGGTGAACTGAATTGTTATGTGCTAACTTAAATGCTACTGCATATGCCTAGAAGTTAGGGGAAGCTTTCTTTAGGAAATTTATTTTTTTTCCACAGCGACATTATTGGCGAGTCGATGGGCCTAACGAGCTCTACGATGGATTCAAAACCTATATGTAAAAACATAAAATCAATAAGTGTTTGAACGTACATGTAAATAAACGTCCTCATATGCTTATATAGCATGAGCCCATTGTAAATGGATAATAAAGGAGGCAATCAGCCGTCGATGCTTACGAGTTGTTTAAGCCCTTTGATGGTAGTTGCACGCATTACCAATCGGTAACAATCATTAGGAATAAAGTTAGAGGAGCAGCCAGAGCGGTATTAGTATCACACAATACTGTCTTGAATTTTGATGCAATCATAGCCAGACTATTTTGCTCTTATGCTGACAAAACTTCTCTACGACCTCTGAGGCAAGGCATCGAAATGGTTAGACAAGGTCACTTGACCTTAATGGTATATTTCGACGAAGTTGAAAGGAAATTAACTCTCGTTACCAACAAAATCATAATGACACACGAATCAGTACAAGCAGCGCTTCTTAATGATGAGGTCAGAGCTGATGCGCTTGACGCCTTCATCACTTAAGTAGGCTTCGACTTGCTAACGCGAGCCGAAGAAGCTTTAAATTTGCAGAAGAACACGCTCAGTTATAAAGGTAAATCTGAGCAGCTACAATATCACGACTGTGAAAATGTAAATTTTATTGATGTAGACGATATAAAAGTACCAAAATTTGTTAGCAAGAAGTTCAAGGCTGTTAAAGAGAGCAAGGGCATATTCGACCTCCAACGAGGCACTACCTTTCAATACTTCTGTCTTTACCACCATTCGAACCATAGATAACGAGCCGGTATATTCCAAATTATACCCGCATACTAGGTGAGTCTCATATTTCGAATACAATGAAATCAAACAATTGCTAAAAGATGGTATAGTTAGACCATCCAAATCGCCGTACAACAGCCCTTCTTAGGTCGTCGACAAAAAAGGTTTCGACGCCAACGGTAATAAAAACAAACGGTTCGTAATCGAATTTAGGAAGCTTAATGAGGGAACTATAGCCGATCGATACCCAATGCCGAGTATTCCCATGATTTTATCGAATCTAGGAAACGCAAAGTTTTTTACAACCCTGGACAGTCGGGGTACCATCAGATTTACCTAGCAGAACAAGACCGCGAAAATCGTCGTTCTCGGTAAACGGCGGAAAACATGAGTTTTGCCACCTATCTTTCAGTTTGAAGAATGCGAGATATTTCACGTTTACGTCGATGACGTAATAATTTTTTCTGAAAACGAAACCGACCATGTAAAGCACATTGACACAATTTTAAAATGTTTAAGCGATGCCAATATGAGGGTAGCACAAGAAAAAATAACGTTTTTTTAAGAAAGCATCGAATTCTTGGACTTTGTAGTAACCAAAAACGGGGCAAAACTGACCCAGAAAATGTTAGGGCCATACAGGAATATATTGAACCTAAAAACTTATTTAGTTTAGATATGATTAGATAGTTATTACAGAGGATTTATGAAGGACTTTGCGGCAATAGCAAGGGCTTTGAACAAAATATTCAAGGGGGAAAATAGCTCGGTGAGTAAGCATATGTCCAAGAAGATAGAAATTGGATTTACTGAAATTCAATGAAACGCTTGCGAGAGTCTTAAGAACAGAACCCCTAGCATCCGAGGATGTTATTCTCACGTACCCGGATTTTAAAAAACCGTTCGATTTAACCGCCGACCCTTCCATGCACGGCATCGGTGTGGTTCTTTCCCAAGGAGGAAAACCAAATATTATGATTTCGCGAGCGTTGAAGCAAAGTGAGACGCACTATGCCACAAATGAAAGGGAGTTGTTAGCTATTGTGTGGGCTTTGGGTAAATTGCAAAATTACCTGTATGGGTCGAAAGAAATCAACATCTTCACAGATCACCGATCCCTTACCTTCGCTGTCTCTGACAGAAATACGAATGCAAACATCAAAAGATGGAAAGTATTCATTGACGAACACAACACCAAGGTGTTCTACTAACCGGGCAAGGAAAATTTCGTTGCCGATGCCCTATCTAGACAAAACGTAAATGCAAGTCGAGCCCTTATCGGACGCTGCAACCATTCGCAGTAAAACCTCGTTAACCTACACGGTAGAAACAACTGACAAGCCATTAAATTGTTTTAAAAAACAAATTGTCTTAGAAGAGACGCGTTTCCCACTACAAAGGAAAATGATAATCTTCGACAAATTTTCACTATTCGAGATATTAAAACCACTCATCATCCCAGATGGAGTCAATGCAATCCACTTTGATCTTCCAACGCTCGTTAGCTTTCCACACGAGCTCGTGTTAAACTTTCCAGCCACTAAGTTGTGGCAAAAACTTTGTGATAGATATTACGGATATAGGTGAGCAAATTGAAATTGTCGCCACCGAACACACTAGCGCACATAGGGCCGCTCAGGAAAATATAAAACAAATCTTTCGTGATCATTATTTGCTGTAGAAATGTTCCACATTGACATTTTCTCAACGGACAACAAATCGTTCTTAACTTGTATTTTCAAGTTCTCGAAATTGACCGTTACTAAACTTTTAAACTTGTTTCCTCAAACAAAAACAATTTATTGCGACAATGAAGCCGGCTTCAATCAGAAACAATCAGAACGATCTTAAAGAATGGATATGACATAGACATTGTGAATGCATCACCTCTTTACAGTTGTTTGAATGTGCAAATAGAGCGCTTTCATGGCACTCTTGCAGACATAGCTAGACTTAAACTTGACAAAATGTCTGAAAAATTCTGAGGGCAACAGTAGCCGTACATTCGCACAAACCAAACCCCGACCTCATGCTGACAATTAAAAACAAAATCGCAAAAGCCCAACGTGACAGCATTGAGAGATCCAACCCAAATAGGCAAAATAGAGTTTTTGAGGTAGACGAAAAATTGTTCGTGAAGAACAATTAAAGATTGGGAAATAAGTTAACACCCCTTTGCACAGACGAGGCGATCCAAGCAGATGTAGGAACGTCTGTTTTCACTAAAGCGAGGTTGGTTCTTAAGAACAACCTTAAATAGCATTTACTTACACGCGAAAAAGTTATTATTGACTACACTCACTCCAACTACATTTCTGTAATAGAGGGGAACAAAGTGACTATTTAAGACATTCAAACTGACAAATTAACAATTTTAAATGAACAGTCCGAGAAAATAGTTCATATACTCATAGCCTACCCCAGAATTAAATTCATCTGTACCAAGGTCACCAAGTCCAGCATCTCACTAACATGTCACGCTGCAACTACAAGATAACACAGTAGCCGAATGCAAAAGCGTCGTTCTATTGGTTAACGAGTGCGTAATAACAAAATTCGCATCCGTTTGTAAGGAAATGGCACAAGACACGTGCGCACGAGCACTGCATGCTACCTGCCGCAAACAACCAAGCCACCTGAAGCCTATCTCGCTAGTTGATGATGGAATCATAATCATCAACGAGAGCACAGCAAAGGCTCAGAGATACCCACGAACGGAACACACCTCGTCACCTTCCGTTTCTCCGCAACCATCAATGGCACAAAATATGTGAACCAGCGAGAGATATTATATAAGGCGCCAGGCATAGCAAGGTCACCACTTCTCAACATCGTTAGTCATGACCCAGTTTTGAGTATGCCTGAACTTCAAAGGATGAACCTTCGTGATCGACTTCAGGAACCTGACGCATCTCTCAGATGGCCGTGGAGTACGAGAGTGTGCCGGCTTGGAAGCCGTCACCCCTATAACCTGGAATAAGATGAAATATTAGGCGTCGAGGACAGCGAGTAGTTGGCGCTACTCAGAACTTCGTGAGAAGGGAGGCTGCACGGAGACTGGCGAGTCACGGTCGGATGAATGCGACACGGACGCAGATACGGCCGGTGGACGGATTGGCTTTGAGGATTAGGCAGGTGTTAAGAGTAGTAATTAAACTGGCAGGATGCGAGGTAGAGATGCCTGCTGATGATGGACTCCGTGTTGGGTCAGCTAATCCTAGGCATGGAACTTATGCGTGCTTTCGGCTCTAGGATGTGCGGAATTGAAACTTGAGACGAGGAAGGCCTCGGTCCAGGAGGACATGGTACATCCTGTTGCTAAGGCGACATCAGTCAGCAACTCCCAGGTGAAGGTGCAGCGACCTGCGAAGCAGGCGGACTTCAGGAGGGAGGTGATGGTCGAAGGGACAAACACGGGATCAGAACCTGGTATGAGGATGGCCCCAGCGACGAGAGGATGTGGCAAAGCTGGAGCGGAATGGCGGCAGACCACCACATTTGGACCGCTCCGCTCCAGACCGCTCCAGAAGGGTGTCTGACATCGCCGAGCACCAAATTTTCATAAAAGACGAGAAGCCTCTGCAGCAGCGCTACTTCTCTAAGAACCCGGCGATGCAGAAGGTAATCGATGAGCAAGTGGAGGAACTTCTCCAAGCGGGTGCACTCGAACCTTCTCCATCATAGCGCTATCATTGTACTGGTTAAGAAGAAGACGGGCAAATGGTGCGTGGATTACTGGCAGCTGAACGCTAATTCGCTGCCACACGCGTAACCGGTACCCCGCATCAATCACATTTTGGAGCGCCTACAGCAGGCCCGGTACATCGCCACGTTGGATCTGATGCAGGGATACTGGCACATTTAAATGGCTGAGTAGGTGGAACACGGTGTTTACGGTGCCGGACCGGGCAAAGGGCCCTGGATCAGAAATACAGCCACACGCGTTTGCATACCTGGGCGACATCATTGTCGTAGGTGCGACCAAGAAGCAACATTTAGCCAACCTGCAGGAATTATTCCGCCGACTCCGAGCGGCTAATCTTAAAGTCAATAGGAAAAGGTATGCCTTCTTCAAGAGTGAGATGGTATTTTTGGGTCACGTGGTGAGTGGCGACGGGATAAGAACGGATCCCTAAAAGGTAGCAGCAATCCTGAATTTATAGGCGCCGACGAATTTGAAGAAGCTGTGCCAATGCTTGGATATGACGTCGTAAGCTTCGTGCCAAACTTGGCGTCAATTGTGTAGCCTATGATGGAGCTGCAGAAGAAGGGACGCAAATGGTCTTGGTGTGTCGAACAGCAAGCGGCCATAGAACATCTGAAGGACAGCCTAACAACTGCCCAGTGCTTGCCTGTCCTGATTTCTCCGTCAAGTTCGTGCTTCAGACGGACGCCAGCGACTACGGTCTGGGAGCAATATAGACGCAGGCCATCGATGGTAAGGAATGGGTCATCGCCTACGCCAGCCGCAAGTTCTTGAAAGCGGAGATCAACTACTCGGCCACAGAAAAGGAGTGCTTGGCCATAGTGTGGGCTATACGAAAGCTGCTGTGCTACCTGGAAGGCTACCGGTTTGATGTCATAACGGATCACCTGGCGTTAAAATGGTTGAACACGATCAAGAATCCATTTGGTCGGAACGCCCGCTGGGCTCTAGAGTTACAGCACTACCACTTCCACGCGCTCTCCCGGCAGCCTTTTTAGGCATTCCATCAAGCTGTGGAAGAAGAATCTACTTGCCGGTGGGTATCCGCTATGTTTTTTTTTTTTTTTTTCAGACTACTCGAGGCAGATTGAGAACTTGTACCGTCACCTGGGTTACAGGGCGGACGATGAGGACTATGTACCCTGGAAATTGTGTGTGAGTACGGGTCGTCGGTAGCGGTTTCTCCAGGAATGTCACGATCCACCCACAGTGGGGCACCAGTGAGTACGGATCACGGTGGCTAGGTTGGCTCAGCACTTTACTGGCCGGGTATGTTGAGGAACACCGCCAGGATTGTGAAACACTGCAACAACAACCAAAGATTCAAGGTGCAAAAGTTTAAGCAAGCAGATCAGATGCTCACTCGCCAGGTGGCTGAGCCATGGGCGGCTATGTGCGGATTTCATCACCATACACCCGACATCAATGCATGGCAATTCGATGCTGTTAGTCGTCCACAATGCGTTCTCCAAGTCGGTGGAGCTAATCGTCTTAAGAATGCCACAGCAGCGCATCTGCAAGAAGCATTTAGAGAGAATCCTGAGCAGTTTTGGAGTCCAGCGCAAACTGGTAAATGACAATGGTGTACAATTCATGAGCCGAGCCTTCAAGGCACCGTATTGTCCTCAAGAGAACCCCACTGAGAGGACGAACCGGGTGGTAAGGACAATGCTGGTTCAATTCATAGGGGGCGATCACAACTTTTGGCATACGCTGCTGCCAGAGGTCTCGCTGGCTGTTAATTACAGCATAGCGGATTTGACGGGCTTCTCTCCGGTGTTCCTTATGCAGGGTAGAGCCCCGCTTTCCAACTCGCTAGTACTACTGGCGGCATGGCTGCCTCCGAAATATGACGGCCCCTACCGGGGGACCAAGTTTATTTCACCAAACAACGACCGACTGCCGAAGGAGAATGCTCGGAAAACAAGGTCTTCAAATAACGGAAAACGGAAGAGTAAGTAACACCCCAACACGTGCTTCGAGTCGGAGGTAGAGAATCGCGTATTAATAACCAACACGAAAACAAAGCTCCCCGAATAACTCAGTAGTAAAAAGTGAAAGAGAAAAAGAAGGAAGAGCTCAAAATGAATTATTCGAGCACACAAATTAATACAGACTTTGATTTTAGGAAATGGATAGAGGAGAGTCGCTTACCCCGCTGGTACCCGCATACAGCACCGGTCTATGCCGGAGAATTCCCTCCCCCATGTTATCGCCACCATCGGTGGTAAAATGGTTGGACGACGAGTAAGACTGGGAGCTTGAGAGGTACCCGCGCTGGGTCGCCGCCTCGCCCGATGCCAACGGGTTCAGCGCTGCCTAGCGTGTCGCCACCATCCAAAGTGACGCTGGAGGATCACCGCTGCCCATGCCGAAGCCGCTCGTGTCCTTGGTGCGGTGAAACGCGGGGAGTGTCACACCGCGAGTCTCGGCGCACGGCAGAGCCCTGTCCAGCCCACGTCGACGAGCCGCAGGTCGCCACCACTGCCAAGGCGGGCTGGAAACCCAACCGCCCACAACATTAATAAATAAGGATTTAAGTATAGATATAAGAAACTGTTAATGGATAAATACAATAGAATAGAACGGCAAGAAGCGACCAGCGAATTAGATTGTCCGACTCGAACACAGCGAACGTGTACGGGTGAAGTCAGTGACCGAGGCTCAAGAAGAGAAGCCACGTGGAGTTGAAAATTAGTGGCGAATAAAGTAAGAAAAGAAACGCGACGAAGTGTACGCACGCGTGCGCGAAGCGTGAAGAAGTGTAACGGATAGAAAAAATTTCCGAGAAACAAAGGCACGAAAGGTGCGACACTGACGGCTCAAGACGGCGTGATTAGCCGAAATATTTTTAAGCGACAATTAAATCAAAAGAACAAAAACTAATTAAAATTTTTAACCCGTTGTTAATCGAAAGTAGAATTAACATAGTTAAGTTAACAATAAACCACCTCATCGAAAGTAAATGCAGTAGCCTTATAACTTGAAAGTACCGCTTGTAGTTGGCCTGACACGGTGCTTACCTGATGGTGCTAGTCTGTTAGGGTGTATCGCCGTGGTGAGAGCCTGGCTCGGGCGGGCACGTGATCTAGGTGTACAGCCTGAGCCAATTAGGCGACAAGGCGACAAGGTATATACCATACACAGATCAAGTTTATTTCAAAAGATCGATAACTCTTTCCGTTTTCTTATTATCGATTTTTATCGCTTTTTTGACTCGGTTTTTTAAGCAAAACTCCTAAACTATGAGCTCTAGAGACACCAAATTAATTTTATTCTCTTTGCGTAAAGCACACAAAGAATATGAATCCTTTAGGTTTTGGATACCTCCCCCAATCGCCACCAATACCGATAAAACCATAAAAACCGCAAATAAAATACTACAGACCTGCAAATTGGTTTGTACATTTATTTTGATGTCCCTAATAAGTCCTGAAAATTTCATATCGATCATACATTTTGTTTGGAAGAAAACAAGGATTTCGTTTCTGTACTGGGTGCACGCGCACCGAGTAAAGTGAGTGCTTCGTGCATTTGTATGTGTGTGTGTGTATGTGTGATTTTGTGAATGTATGTGTAAACGAGCTAAAATGTTTATGGAACCAGATCGCAGGGTTCAGGGTATCTCCTAGTCGGGCGGCCCCGACTAGAGCCTTCTCACTTGTTATACCCTGAATCCTTTAAAAATGGGTAAAACAGGGTATAATGGTTTTGTGCAAATGTATGGAAGGAAGAAGGAAGGAAGCACCGCCGACCCCATTAAAAATATATATATTCTCGATCAGGATCTTTTTGTTAATTTTGTAAATTTATGTATGTATGCATAAATGCACACGGGTTGAAATGTTTATGAAGACAGGGTTCAGGATATCTCCTAGTTGTGCGGTTCCGACTAGAGCCTTCTCACTTGTTATTTTCTATACTTTATTATATAAAAGTTCTGCTTTACACTAGTTAGTGGCCTAAAATCCATGCACGCTACAATCTTTTTCTTCTATTTCTCTATCTTTTCAGTGCATAATCCATCGGTGAGCTTAATATGACTGATTGGATAGTTCTCCTCTTCATACAATTCGGATAGATGGCCTATATGTGTCTGGCTGTCTACATCTGAATCAGAAGATACGCATTGCCAATGACATGCAATCGCTAAAGCTATGATGTATTTGCTCGCAATTCCAATAGATCAGCTTTTGATTAACACGGCGTGTCAGCTGGGACTTCTCCACGTAATCGGGTCCATCATGGAGCAAGTTTGCACCCTCGAGATCTCGCTTATACCTGTGGCTCGCTGAATGTTGGTGCATTTTGCTGTGTTTCGCCCATATGTCTTCGTCTTTTGTATTGTCTCTATTTTCACGCAATTGTCTCGTAGCTGATTGAATGAATAAACGAAAACGAACAATAAAATTCGTCTTGCTTATGACATCGCACAAGTCAAGAAATTAGACAAAAAGTTAATTGGCACCCAAAACTGAATTCGCAATCTACTCAAAATAAACAAAACCAGCATATTTGATCGTCCAGACCCGATCAAAAGTCAGGAGACGTGGTCGTGGTTTCATCCGGACCCGAGCGCAATCGGGGACGATACGAGGGAGCCGAGGGACTAGCCCGGGCTTCTCGGTTCGTAGGTGTAGGTATTTTGAATCGGGGCTACATTAGTTTAGAATGCATTTTAGAAGACTCGCCTTTAAGAGTGTCAGTTTAGAGTTTGCATTGTTCCTCACAATCAAGCGTACCAGTGATTTACAAATTTTCTTGTAAACAACCTTGGTCACGCTGATATTTATACCCCGGCCTAGGAACCACTTTACAAGACCTGCAAAATGTTTTTTTACACTTCAATGCTCTTATTAATTCCTGAAAATTTCATAACGATCATATATTTAGCTTAGGAGAAAACATGCAATTAATTTATACAATTGGGGCAAGTTCAACAAACCGGGTGAAGTGCGTCTAGCGTGCATTTGTGTGTGTGCCGATCTTTAAAGGCGATGGCCAGTTATCTACCCTCTAAATCTGGTAACTCTAGCTTAAAAACTGTGGGAGATACAGGCATATGCGATGGGCGGGGGCGCTGGGGGGCGTTCGAGTGGGATATCGAGGTCTCATTTTTTAGGGGAGGCCACCAGCTATCTACGTACAAAATTTGGTGGTACTATCTTAAAAATTGTGTGTGTTATAGATTAGAGCTGCCAGATATATACGTTTTTTGCGAATACGGGGGCGGGAGTGAGCGTGGCCAAAAAAATTTTGTTGTGTTGTTTGGGGGAGCATTCCCGCAATATGTATGCAAAATTTTGGTAACTCTAGGTCAAAAACTATGGGAGATATAGCCATGTCCGATTTTTAAGGTTGTGTGCGTTCTATTGGGCATGGCCAGGATATCAAGGTTTCAATATTTAGGGGAGGCCACCAACTTTTTTGGTGGCTAACAAATTTTTTCTGTGATGTTTGGGGGAGCATTCCAGTAATATAAATCCCAAATTTGGTGACCCTAGCTCAAACAATGTGGGATATATAAGCATTTCCAATTTTTTGATCGAGGGCACTAGGGGGCGTTCTAGTGGGCGTGGCCAAGATATCAAAAGTGCAATCTTTGGGGGAGGTCACCAGCAATCTACGTACCAAATTTGGTGGCTTTATCTTTAAAATAGTGGGAAATAATCAAATATTGGATTTACGATTCGAGGTGTATCAACACTTTGTCTGAAGAAGATAACTACAAGTATATTTCCAAAGTTTCAAGTCTCTACCTTTAATAGCGCCGAAAAAAGTTGCGTTCATCCGGACGGAGAGACGGACAGACGGACAGCATGACGAACATTGCACAAACCCAATATACTAGTTTCCCTGCGTGAACGAGTATAAAAATTGTAAGAACTGGCTTTGTCATAAAAACGATAAATATTATCGTTTAGCTGCACAACTCCTTACGGCTACGCCACACTATCATTTGATATTGTTGTGATAAAATTCAATTTTACAATGCAAAAAAAACAACAACTAAAAGAAAAACTATTGACAACGTTTTGCATTTGTATGTATGCGTGCACATGAACACAGAAATTGCTTGTGCTGCAGCTTGTCCCCCTTTACAAAAAAGGTATTCTTGATGTGCTCGTAAAGAGCACAGCACTTATTCAGTGCATCAAAATTAATGTAAAAACCAATTGGCAACACTGTTGTATTTATTTCCGATTTTTATGGCTTTATTGACATATGGGGCGATTGGGGGAAAGTATACAAACATATCAAAACGTATTCAATTTAGTGGCTCTTGCATGTTAAGTTTGGGAATTATGCTCAAAAAATTGGGCCAAAAATCTATGAATATCGATAATAAGAAAACGGAATGATTTAACGATCTTTTGAAATAAACTTGGTTTTTACGAACCAATTGAGTCCAAATCCTTAAACATCGATCATACGCCGCATCAATTCTATTACTCTGGTATATATATACTGATTCTTTTTATACCCTGAACCCATTAAAAATGGATAAAAAAGGGTATAATGGTTTTGTGCAAATGTATAGAAGGAAGAAGGAAGGAAGCATCTTCGACCCCATAAATTCTTTATCAGGATCACTAGCCGAGTCGATTAAGCCATGTATGTCTGTCTTTCTGCATGAACGCGTCGATTTCAGAGACTACAAAAGCTAGAAAGCTGATCTTGGACTCATTCGGTTCGTATATACCATATGCAGATCTAGTTTATATTAAAAGATCGATAACTCTTTCCGTTTTCTTAGTATCGAAATTAATCGCTTTTTTGACTCGGTTTCTTAAGCATAACCCCCAAACTATAAATGCTAGAGCCACCAAATTTGTTTCAATATGTAAAGTATAATAATAATACATATATACGTAAAGTAAAAAAGAATTTAAATCTTTTGAATTTTGGATAGCTCCCCCCAATCGCGCCAAATATCCACAAAACAATAAAAACACCAAATCAAATACTACAGTCTTGCAAATTGGTTTGTACATAGATTTATATGCCCCTAACAAGTCCTAAAAATTTCATAACGATAGTTTAGAAACAAGTAAGATTGTTCTAGTCGGGACCTCCCGACTAGGAGATACCCTGAATCCAGCATTTACCACATACACATAATTTCTCGGCACTTAATGAGTATTGAGGTAATTAAAAACAAGTGAGAAGGCTCTAGTCGGGGCCGCCCGACTAGGAGATACCCTGAACCCTGCGATCTGGTTCTATAAACATTTCAGCTCGTTTACA
>SCDY01002486.1:0-12543 GCA_004143825.1 Drosophila micromelanica | reverse complement strand
TTCATTAAATTCTGGTACAATAAAGTCTTTATCAAATATTCATTTCAATGTCCAATTAGCAAATGCCCCACCACTACATAGTACATCAAGCGGCCAAGTGGAAAGATTCCACAGCACCCTCCCAGAAATTGATCGGTGTTTAAAATAAAAAACTAACTGAATGACACAGTTGAACTGATACTTCAGTCAACAATTAAATAAAACAAAACAATTCACTCTGTCACCAACAAAAAACGGATCGAGATAATACCTTCTACTGCGCCAGAATTTGAAGCAGAGATAAGTTAAAGTTAAATTAAGCCCAAATTCAAATGAAAAGGTTAAATGAAGCCAGGAGAAATATAACCTTTCAGGTAGGTAAAAAGTTTTTCTAAAGTCAAACAGGAGATTAGGCAATAAATTTACACCCCTGTAATAAATAGAAGCCGACTTAGGAACAACGGTTCTCATTAGAGGGAGGGTGGTCCATAAGGACAGTTTAAGATAAGTTTAATTATTTTCATTTTTTTTTTTTACAAAAATGCCTATCACTACTTTTATTCAGGATTCTGATCATGCTACTTCTGGTAACAATCTCTACTGCTAAACTAACCAATTACTCAAACTCGGATTACATCCCGCTTGTGGACGGAAACGTAGTTATCTGGAAGGACTACGAGTACCACAGACATTCATTTTAGAGTCAGATATAGGTCATATAAAAACACTATTAGAAACAGTAAAAATACACCATAGACTCGCTAGGGCCATTAACATTATTGGTACTGCCGTAAGGGTGGTAACAGGAACTCCGAATTTCGATGACTTCGAGAAATTGAAGTTAAATCAAAAAACAATGGATTGACAAATTGTTATAAATACAAGAATGCAAAGATTGAAATTTTAAATCCCGCTATTCTCGACTCTACGGATTTAAAAAATTTATTAAATGAGCACTCTTCAGAAATAACAATTACTGATTTGATGGAATCAGCCTATATGAAAGTAACGTTAGATGATAATTTTTTACGTTTTATAATTAAATTTTTAAAAAGTCACTTTGTTTCCTGTCCAACAGAACAACACTCTAACATTTTGGCTATTGGAAACTGCCGTGCTACGCTCTCATCGACGTTCTGCAAGGAACTGGCCTTCGCAACATGCGCACAAGAACTACACGTTGGCACCACCGCACATTGGACCACTCGTCCCAGCCACCTCGAAAGAATAGAAGTTGTGGACGACGGCGTCATTATAATCACCGAAGAAGCTGCAACGGTTACAATGTGCGGTGGCACGAAAAAACGATTCACGGCACGTTTCTGCTGACATTTTAAAACGAAGTAAAAATAAATGGGTCTTCGTTTCGCAACTCAAAAGCCACAGTCCAACGACATGCTGGTTCAGCGTCATCGGCTCTTCTAAATATCACTGGCCATCAAGAAGTTCTGAGTCTGCCATACCTGCAAAGGCTGAACATCTAAAACCTGCGGTACATCAGCAACATCGATAAATCCTGTTACTACACCTGCAATCTTTACTGCGGTTACAGTTCTCTGTCTCTTCCTCTGGAAGCTACACCGAGGCCACGTAAAGGCCAGAAAATCCGCTTATGTGCGGATCGCCTTTGATAACTTTAACACATCCGGTTAGCAGTTCAGTTCAATGCCCGTCGTGTCCCATAATAATGACTTCGGTGCTTGTTCAGCATTCTTTGCGATTACTCTGCATTTCGTTGCGACATAGCTGCGCGACAGCGACAAAGATCGTCAGCAACGTTCCCACGTGCTGGCCACCCGAATTGCGATCCGTCTGAATGGAACGCTGTGTCAGCACTTTAGGCGACAGTGCTAGCTTTCGCATAAGAATACTTTGTACATAGTTTTTAGTTGATTTTATAGAATAAAGCGGAACACAACTCAATATATTAACTTGTACAATGGCAACATAGCAATATGCTTGGAATTATTACGACCTCCTCAAATTCAATTTAATACAGAATCACACAAAATACGTAACTTTTAAAATTTATCTGATGATGATCCGCCATGCCAGAAATGCATATATCTTCCGCAGTTGTTATTTTGACGTTACCAAATTTGAAGGGTACATAACTGGTCACCTCCTTTAAACGTCGGTCGCCCCCACTCCTAGCACAAAATACAAATACAAATACATACAAATCACAAAATACCGAAGTTTTTCAAAATAATAATAATCATAAAGAACGTCAACGAGTATAACGCATTAACTTTTCAACTATGTATGTATCAGAAAAACTTTTTTTTTTAATTCCTGGGAGTAAAATGGCCCTTTAAATGGTATTCTTTGATAGTCTTCTAATATATAAATTAACCGAAGAACGAGTTTGGTACATTTGTTAGCTGACTTTGGAGCTGACTTTTTCGATCGTTAATCGTTGCATTATAGGCATCCGGTACCGCGGTACCCACGGATAAGTGAGGGCCGTCCTCGGTGCTCTTTGGAAGAGCTTCTCGGATCAGGGTGATTTTAGATGAACGATTAAGTCTACGCATGGTTAACCGGGCGGCTACGCAACAAACAAGAATGATTACCGCTACGGTGGCTGCTCATGATGGGTTTTAATAGAAGTTCCTGATGCTGAGCTCATGCGGGGATGGTAGACTGAGTCTCTCTAGGTGTGCTGTCATGTTAATCTGTGACATTGCTAAGTCAACTGCGTTTTTCTGCAAGTCGCCGAGTTGGTTGACGAACCGATTTTAGAGAAACGGAATCTTTGAAAGTCAAAAATAGGTTCCTTAGTTGGTTATCACCGTTGGAGGAAGCTACGTCCATGGTTGCGTCGTTAATAATGACAACACCCTCGTCGATCACTGTGATGGTATCCAGATGCCCCGTACGTGTTTGGCATGTAGCAGTGGTCCCGGATACAAGCTGTTGTGCGCAGGGCTCCGCCTTGAGCTTCTCGCAGAACTGGATGATTTTCTTACAAACTTGTCTGGGAATTGAAAACTTAATTAAGAAGTGAGTGTATAATGTCATTATTTTTAAAAGTCCTAATACTAACGTTTGTGAGATATTCATTCATGACTTCTCGGATATCAACGTTGTTTAGGATAGTGGGGTTGATGAGGTCTATTTTAGCCAAAGTTAGTGTTAAAAGCAAATAATTATCATGTTTTCTGCCAGTGTAGTCTTGTATTGGTGTTCAGTATCTGTTTCGTCCGTCTTTCGGATTGAGTTGAGTGCGTTCGTGATTGAATTTAGTCTTTTTTGGATCTTTGTATTAATTTCCACCAGGCTGTCTTCTGCTTCTATTACCTGTCTCTGCGACCACCTTTGGGACGGTGCCTAGCAAATTTCTGTTTCGGGCCTGTCTGCGGTGTACCCTTATTGTAGCTATTAGTATGTAGTAGTATGTCCTATGTATTCGAATCAGTCCCAAATCGTCACGTCGTCAACTATGGGTAGTCAGTATATTTCGTTATGGCGGCCACGTCCATGTTATCGTCATAAGTATTGTCCATAGTCTTAACGTATAAAAATGTTGCAGTTTTTTATTTTAATGTTAAAGTACTCCTAAAGAGTTCTATTAGTTCTTGTACCTATGGACCACCCTCCCCTCCCCGTCGTCCCGAGGTCTGCCTGTATGATTTCCTCAGAACATAAAGGTGTTAGTTTATTTCCCAGATGTTTGTTTTGTTTTAACCAAACCTTGTCGTATACCTGGTACGTTTCATATTCCTGATTTTAATTGGCCCTAAATATCAATTCTACCGTGTCGTCGATTCGCATATCGATTTATATACACAGGGCTATTTCAGTGAGAGAGATATGCAACCTATCGACTTGCCTGATTAAGGAGCTTTGTAGTGGGTGTGCATTTGCAATATGGATGTTAAAGCTATTCAGTAAAACGGACTTGATTGTTTCAGACTTTATAGCAATAGCTTGCTGTGGTTTTAAGGGAAAAAGTTAACTAATTGCAATATTGGAAATTCGAAAATGTATCAATACAGGTAAGAAAGGACTTCCTACCAGTTGAGAAAACGTCTACATGAAGTATTTCTCCAGCATATGTTGGGACGGGTGTCTTACCGAGCGCTTGTTTAACCGGATGACAATTGCATTTGGCATTTTAGTGCTATTTCCGTAGCTAGTCTAGCCAGTAGTAGTCCCTTAACACTTGTGTCACGTTTTCCTGAGCTGCGCAATGAGCGCGTTTGTCCAGATGGGTAGGTTATGTCTGCTACAAGGTATTTGCAATGATTAAAAGTTGTCGAAGGAAATGTTTCAACCAGTGTGTGTTAATATTGTTAATATTGGTAGCTCGCAATGGATTGCACTAACCATGTCACTCCTAACCTTTTTAGAGCGTGTCGCGTCTGGAGAATCTAATTACATGTCTGATTTTTTCTTTCTATTATATTCTGGTTACGAAAACAATTAACTAACTTGTCAAATTTTTCTATTGTGTAAGTGAGCGATTCCTTACTTTGCCAGGTGGCTATGTCCGAATCTGGTCTATCGTCTAAAAACGGTGACAGGGCGTCTGCCACGAATTTTTTTTTCCGGTTTGTAGATCAGGTTCGCACCATGTTCATCTATAAAAGCTTTCCAACTTTATATCTTAGCGTTGTGATTTTGATCGAACACCGCGAACGTAAGCGGTTAGGTCCGTGAATATATTTAGATGCCTAGCCTCATAAAGACAATTTCTAAGCTTTTTGAGTAACTTGATCTCGCTCTCGTTTGTTGCATAGTTTCGCTTACTGTCGTGTAACGTGCGTGAAATCAGTGTGATTCTGGGATAGAACAGCTCCTAGCCCATAACCGAAAGCATCGCTGGTGACGTGGAACGGTTTTTTGAAATCGGGGTATGTATTTCGAAGTCATGATACTTTTTAGCTATGAAAAGTTTTGTAATTGACTCTTTATTAGTTCGAGTTTCACTTTTCGTGAATGGTTTTTACTGATTTTGCCATTTTCACCTTTAAACGCATCCGTGAGAGGCTTGACAATTTTGGCGTAATCTTTAATGAAACAAAATAGTAACTTGCAAGACATAGAAATAATCTAAGGCCAAAATGAGTGAGTGGGGCTGGGAATCATTATTCCACGCTTTTTTTATACCCTGAACCCATTGAAAATGGGTAAAAAGGGTATAATGGTTTGGTGCAAATGTATGTAATAGGAAACACAGGAAGCATCTCCGACCCCATAAAGTATATATATTCTTGATCAGAATCCCATGCCTTTCTGTCTATTTATCCGTCTGTCTGTCTGTATGTATGAACACGGCGATTTCAGGGACGACAGAAGCTAGAAAACTGTGCTTGGACGCAAGTTAATTTCAAAAGATCGATAACTTCTTCCGTTTTCTTATTGTCGATATTTATCGCTTTTTTGACTCGGTTTTTTAAGCATAACTCCTAAACTATAAACGCTAGACACTCAAGGAATTTAAACTATTCACTTTTTGGATACCTCCCCCAATCGCCTCCAGTATCGATAGAACTATAAAACCGCAAATTAAATACTACAGTGTTGAAAATTGGTTGGTTTATACATTTTGATGCACCTGTTAAGTCCTGAAAATGTTATACCCATCAAACATTTAGTTTACGAGCAAATCAAGAATCTCTGTTCATGTGCACGATTACATACAAATGCCAAATTTTGTCTAGCGTTTGATATATTGGTATTTTTTTTGCATAGTAAAACTGAATTTGAACACACACAATATTAACAGAAGGAGTGCCACTGAAGTTGAATGGTCCGGGTTTGAATCCCTCGTGGGACAGTGTTGAATTTATATTTTATTTTTTTAACTATCAATAATTTTTATGACAAAAGGCGAATTATGTTACCGTTTCCTTGAAATTATTTTGAATTTATATTATTTTATATCATAAGTGAATTTAAATGAGAGTGTGGTGCAGTGGATAAGAGTTGTGCAACTGAAGTGCCGCGTTCGATTTTCAACTTGGTATATTTAACTTTTTGTTGGTAATTGCCAATTCAATTTGTCCTTAATATGGCATTTTGTTTCAGAGGAAATATTTACATCTACATAGACGTAACATAACTGGCTGATCCTCTCTTTGAGGGCATAATCGATCGCCCTCTTGAAAATACTCGGGGCATTTTTCAACCCAAAGGGAAGTCTGCAAAACTCGTATTTTCCGTTGTTGAAATGCCATTGCTCCCTATCTTTCTTAGAGAGCTCCATCTGATGAAAGCCCGACTTCAAGCCTAATTTTGTGAAATACTGAGCCTCGCCTATATTCGACAATATTGTCGAAATTGTTGGAATGAGGTATTTTTGGTATTGATCGTGTTTTGACCATTTCGTCGTTGTTGTAGGGGGACTTTGAGACCGAATAGGCTAGAAGTTGTTTAACCTCTGCATTAATAAAATTTGTAATACCGGTTCCCCGTTATATGGCAGAGCCTTGTTAGGGTAATGCTTTTCAAGACGGTGGCAGACACGGTATCTTGTGTCTTGTTGAAATATTATTAAAATACTGAAGGAGGAGTTAAGATAGATAGGAGTCTTAGTTGCGCTATATGTTGGCAGCAGAAGATTTTACCTAGCCGTAGGTAATATTAGAAATAAACGTAAGGCGACGCAGATGCCTTGCTCGCATCATACAACACAGTGCTTAATTTTAGCGCAATAATAGCTAGTTTAGATTTGGTCACATTTGACGTCCTGTTAATAGACACTGGCTGATAATCTTCAACTTGATTGTGATCTAATTTTTAAGTTGCTCTAATTTTGTGTCAAATTGTAATTTTTTTTGCGATAGGTCCGAATTGATGGCGGCCTTCATGCTTTCGATGTGTCCATTTTTATACTCGTTAACGAATTGTAAGAATATATTGGTTTTGTGCAATGACCGTCTTGCTGTCTGTCCGTCCGTTCGTCTGTCCGTACGAACGCAATTGTTTTCGCCGCTATTGAAGCTTGAAATTTTGGATATATGCTTGGGTGTACCCGCGACAGATAAAGTGTTAAGGACTTTGGGCTGCGCCCACTGAGGGCGTGACAAACCGATAACACCTAAAACCGCATATCGATAAAGTCTACAATTTTAAAGCTAGAATCACCAAATTTGGCATGTAGATAGTTAGTGATCTCCCCTAAAGATTGAGACCTTGACATCCCGGCCTCGCCCACTAGAACGCCCCCATCTAGATCCATTATGTTCGCGGTTTTTAGCTGGTAGCTGGGAATTAGCTCCTCGTCGCTACTCATAAGTTTCTGTTGGTAAAAATGTAAGTAAGCCAATGTTCTAATTGGCAGGAGACAGGGTGGCTATTATTAATATTTATAATTTTTATAACAAAAGCAGAATTTTGTTAGCGTTTTCTTGAAATTTTTTTTTTTTTTTTGAAATTGTTAAGTTATTTTATATTATAAACGAATTTAAATGGGAGTGTAGTGGACTCTGTAAGAGTCGTGCAACTGAACCAGTAGGTCACAGGTTCTATTTACGGAGTGGTATATTTTATTTTTCGTTGGTAATCGCCAATTAAATTTTTTTCTAATTTATAACCAACTTAATACTCATAAATGGCCGAGAGTTTGTGTGTCATGTACCCGGTACATTGTAATAAAATGTCCATTCAGCATATTAAAACGTCAAAGCTGACGGATTCCGTCGAAGAATGTCACGCCACCGACACCGACTGCGCTGCCAACATTAACAGACAAACCATAGCTATTATAGGGTAGAATTGTCTTAAGCAAATTTAATCTAAAAAAAAAATGCAATGAATAAAGTTCTTCGACATTGAAGTTTAAATCGGTTTACATATTATTTTTTATTAAAAGTAATAAATATAATTTTAACTGGCGCCCGAGCAGGGACACCAATCGTGTGCTATAAGGAAAAACCTTCATTAAGTAATACGCCAATCGGTGTGCAGTTTTTATCACGATAGTGCAAAACCGTCTCTAAGTGAAAACAAACTTAAAATCCACGATAGGGCAAAACCGTCACTAAGTGAACAATCTGCACGACAGAACAAAACTTTTCTAAGTGCTTAAATCAAAAGTTTGCAGATAGAGACTCTCACCGTTCGGAAACGGTTGTTCATGCAGTGAAAAGACTTACAAACAAGTAAGAACGTTGCAGTCGGGCGCTATTATTATTATTTTGAAAAAATTCGGTATTTTGTAATTTGTGTGTGGGTGGGTGAGAGTGGTGATGTAGGTGATTGTATGAGTGGGGGTGGAGGTGGGGAGAGTGGTGTGGGGTGTGTGTGCCGCTCTTTAAAGGCGATGGCCAGTTATCTACCCTCTAAATTTGGTAACTCTAGCTTAAAAACTGTGGAAGATTTCTTTGATGTTTGGGGGAGCATTGCAGTAAATCCCAAATTTTGTGACCCTATCTCCCCTGTGGGAGATATAAGCATTTCCAATTTTTTAGGGCGGCGGCGCTAGGGGGCGTTCTAGTGGGCGTGGCCAGGATATCAAAATTGCAATCTTTGGGGGAGGTCACCAGCTATCTATACACCAAATTGGCTCTATCTTTAAAATTGTGGGAAATATTCACTTTTTTTGCGATTTGAGGTGTATCGATATGCCAGCCTCCCAGTGGGCGTGGCATAAAAATCTTCACACTTTGTCTGAAGAAGGTAACGACAAGTATATATCAAAAAGTTTCAAGTCTCTATCTTCAATAACGCCGAAAAAAGTTGCGTTCATCCGCACGGACAGACGGACAGCATGCACAAACCCAATATACTAGTTTCACTTCGTGAACGAGTAAAAAAACAACCAAAAGAAGAAATCGCAAGTTCTGCACGAGACGCGCACAGAACACTCTAAAACCGGACCAATTCTGCGGTGGAGGCGATGATGACGATGTTTATGCAATATAAAATATGTATATTTTTAAGCGAAAAGTTCAATTGGAACTAATTAAATTAATAAGACAACAATTAAAAATTTAAAAATACAAATCAAATTGAAAGTGATTAAACTAATAATAATAATAAAAAAATTCATTAAATACGAATACTTTTAAGTAATGACTTAAGTGAAAATGAATTGATTTAATAAAGTTACAAACAAAAAACTAATGAACAAGAGATAATAACATCAAAATTAAACTAAATAAAACGGCATAGGTTGGGACGGGAGTCTGACCGAGCGCTTGTTTAACCGGATAGCGATTGTATTTTGCCATCGAACAGATTCTGCAATTTACTGCTATTTCCGTAGCTAGTCTAGCGACTTTTGGAAAAAAGTAGCCCCTTAGCACTTGTCACGTTTTCCAGGGATGCGCGATGTGTTCAGTTACCATTATCTCCTTTTGTTCAGACGAGTCGGTTATGTATGCTAAAAGGTATTTGCATTTGTATTTGTCGAGAAATTTATCAACCAGTCTGTGTTGGATGAATGTCAATATTCGTAGTTCGCAATCGATTGCGTTAACCACGTCACTCCTTACCTTTTCAGAGTGTGTCGCGTCTGGAGAATCAAATTACATGTTTGATTTTTTCTTTAGAGAAAATAAAGTTCGACACGTGGGGAGCCTCTGCTTCTTTTATTATAATCTGGTTACGAAAACAATTAACTAACTTATCAAATGTTTCTATTGTGCGAGCGATTCCTTACTTTGGCAGGTGGGTATGTCCGAATCTCCTCTACCATCTAAAAACGATGATCAGGTTCGCACCATGTTCATCGATAAAAGCTTTCCAACTTTATATCTTAGCGTTGTGATTTTTATCGAACACCGCGAACGTAAGCGGTTAGGTCCGTGAATATATCTCTCGTTTGTTGCAAAGTTTCGCTTGTTGTCCTGTAACGTGCGTAAAATCATTGTGATTCTGGGATAACCGGAAGCATCGCTGGTGAGATGGAACGGTTTTTTGAAATCGGGGTATGGCTTTCGAAGCCATGATACTTTATAACTATGAAAAGTTTTGTAATTGACTCTTGATTAGTTCGAGTTTCACTTTTCGTGAATGGTTTTTACTGATTTTGCCATTTTCACCCTTTAGCGCATCCGTGAGAGGCTTGACAATTTTGGCGTAATCTTTAATGAAACACAACAGTAACTTGCAAGACATAGAAATAATCTAAGGTAACAATAAGTGAGTGGGCTGGGAATCCCAATTATTTCACGCTTTTTAATATCCTGAACCCATTGAAAATGGGTAAAAAGGGTATAATGGTTTTGTGCAAATGTATGTAAGAGGAAACACAGGAAGCATCTCCGACCCCAAAAAGTATATATATTCTTGATCAGGATCTCTAGCCTAGTCGATTAAGCCCTGTCTGTCTGTCCGTCTGTATGTATGAACACGCCGATTTCAGGGACGACAGAAGCTAGAAGACTGAGCTTGGACTTATTCGGTTCGTATATACCATACGCAGATCAAGTTTATTTCAAAAGATTGATAACTCTTTCCGTTTTCTAATTATCGATGTTTATCGCTTTTTTGACTCGGTTTTTAAGCATAACTCCTAAACTATAAACGCTAGAGACACTAAATTTGTTTTAAAATATTCGCATAAAGCATACGAAGAATTTAAACTATTCACTAAACTATTCATGCAAATGTTATGCACCTGTTAAGTCCTGAAAATTGCATACAGATCATAGATTTAGTTTACGAGCAAATCAAGAATCTCTTTTCCGTAGTGGAGGCCAAGCTGCAACACAAGCAATTTCTGTTCATGTGCACGATTACATACAAATGCCAAATTTTGTCTAGCGTTTGGTATATTGGTATTTTTTTTGCATAGTAAAACTGAGTTTGAACACACACAATATTAACAGAGGGAGTGGTGCAGCCGTTGGAAGTTGTGCAACTGAAGTTGGAAGGTCCGGGTTTAAATCCCTCGTGGGAATTTATTTATTTTTTATTTTAACTATCAATAATTATTATTAGTATTTATCATTTTTATGACAAAAGCAGAATTATGTTACCGCTTCCTTGAAATTATTTTTAATTATATTATTTTATATCATAAGTGAGTTTAAATGAGAGTGTGGTACAGTGGATAAGAGTTGTGCAACTGAAGCTGTGGGTGCCAGGTTCGATTTCCAACGTGGTATATATAATTTTTTGTTGGTAATTGCCAATTCATTTTTTTTTTAAATTTCGTGTGTATGTGTTAAATGCTGGGTTCAGGGTATCTCCTAGTCGGAAGGTCCCGACTAGAGCATTCTTACTTGTTTTAATCTTTGTCGAACCCCGGGAAACTCGCATACCTGCATCATGAAGAATTTTTAGGACCCAATCAATGTCCTTAATATGGAATTCTTTTGTTTCAGAGAAACATAGACGTAACATAACTGGCTGATCCTCTCTTTGAGGAAATAATCGATCGCCGTCTTGAAAATACTCAGGGCGTTCTTCAACCCAAAGGGAGGTCTGAAACACTCGTATTTTCCGTTGTTGAAGGAAAATGCCATTGCTCCCTATCTTTCTTAGAGAGCTCCATCTGATGAAAGCCCGACTTCAAGCCTAATGTTGTGAAATACTGAGCCTCGCCCATATTCGACAATATTTTCGAAATTGTTGGAATGAGGTATTTTTGGTATTGATCGTGTTTTGATTTAGTTTCTTAAAATCAATGACAAGTCTCTTTTTTCGGAGACCATTGCGTCGTTGTTGTAAGGGGACTTTGAGGGCCGAATAGGCTAGAAGTTGTTTAACCTAGGCATTAATAAAATTTGAAATACCGGTTCCCCGTTATATGGCAGAGCCTTGTTAGGGTAATGCTTTTCAAGACGGTGGCAGACACGGTATCTTGTGTTTTGTTGAAATATTATTAAAAGACTGAAGGAGGAGTTAAGATAGATAGAAGTCTTAGTTGCATATGCGAAATCTAAACGCGCCATTATTGCGTTAACATTTACCATAGTGAGTCCATTGAATACCATAAAAATCGGGCATAGAATTCACCCCTCAACAAGGGAAATCTATGCCCGATTTTAAAGGTATTCAAGAGAAATAATACTTTCGGATATGAAATATTTGCACCATATGTTGGCAGCAGAAGATTTTCCATAGCCGTAGGTAATATTAGAAATAAACTTAAGGCGACGCAGATGCCTTGCTCGCATCATACAACACAGTGCTTAATTTTAGCGCAATAATAGCTAGTTTAGATTTGGTCACATTTGACATCCTGTTAATAGACACTGGCTGATAGCTGAGATAAAGTGTTATGGATTTTGGGCTGCGCCCACTGGGGACGTGACAAACCGATAACACTTAAGATCGCATATCAATAATCTAAAATTTTAAAGCTAAAGTCACCAAATTTGGCACTTAGATGTTTGGTGACCTCCCCTAAATACTGAGACCTTTATATCCTGGCACGCCCACAAGAACGCCCCTTAAAAATCGGATATTGCTATATCTCCCACAGTTTTTGACCTAGAGTCACAAAATTTTGCATATATTGTGGTATGCACATATCGAGAGCTCACTGTGCTCAGTACTATGTTCAATAAACATAAATACTGGAGTGCAACGGCACTAAGTTTGCTGACATAATCTTAAGTCATATTCAAGTACAGTTCAAGTACCCCGAAATATGATCAGCCC
>SCDY01002485.1:0-12545 GCA_004143825.1 Drosophila micromelanica | reverse complement strand
GGGTCGGAGATGCCTCCTTCTGCCTGTTACATACATTTCAACAAAACCATAATACCCTGTTTCACCCATTTTCAATGGGTTCAGGGTATAAAAATAGCTCACGTTTCAAGGGCCCAGTTCAAAGGCCAATTTTAAAGATCCAGTTCATAAGTTTGGTTTTTACATCAATTTACTATTCAATTTCAAATAAAATAGCAGCATTTATTGTTACAAATTTTAATTCGTTTTTTTTTTTAATATATTAATTTTATTTTTTACTATATATTATTTATAATATTTTTTGTTAAAATTAGAAAGGTATGCCAAAAATAGGATTTTTCATTTGCAGACTAGAAAATTCCAAATATTTGATTGGTTACATGCATATAGACAGCTTTGATCTGTATAAAAAATACAGACATGATTAAATTTAAATTTTTTGAAGTATAAATTACATTTACATTTACATTTACATATGTTCAAATTAAATTTCGGAAAATTAATTGAAATTGCGCATACTTCTATTTTATATATATAAATGTGTGTATTGTTAATTTTGCGTTAAACTATTCTATAATCTATTTTAAAAAGCGTATTATTTGTTTCTCTCAGTGTATGCGGGTGTGTAAAATAAATTGCCAGCTGGCTGCGGGGCCAGTTGCATGTGCAACCAATTCAACACTTTCGCTTTCAACAGCCACCAGATGCTGCATATACAAGTGTGTGTGTGTGTGTGTGGTTGTGTGCTTATGTGTGTTAGCCAACCGCAAAACTGGGCTTAGCTTCGCATTGCCAACATCTTTGCACTGAGCTCGCGTGCAGTCCATTAAATGAAACCTACTTCATGTTGTTAGGCCCGTCGCCGCGTCCGTCGTCCTGCCACCCGTCCTTTTTACCGTTCCTTGTGCTTGTGTAGTAAATTAAATGATTTTTCACGCCAGCTACAGCCAGTCCAGACCAGATCCGACCAGACCACGCCATGCGGTGCGTCCACAACATTTTTATGTGTTTGTTTGCGGCAACAGGAGCCTGTGGCACAGGACTCTCGACCAGCCCGCCAGCCCGCCAGCCCGTCTGGCCGTCAGCCTGTCGGCCCGTCTGCCTTTTTGGCAATGTTTTAACGTTAATTCATGGTTGTATTTTTATGTTGCACTCGTTGCGCGACGATGCCACGTCGCCTTTATTGGCCCAACGGCAGTGCTAAAGTGTTTACTAAATAAGCAGATTTCTTTTGTCTCTGCCGCCCAGGGGAAGGGGGAGGGGGAGGGTTGACGGGTGGCACGTCGCGGATCGCAGGTCGCGCTAATGGAATGGCTTTTGTATGGCTTACCTGGCTGCCATCGGCCGGGTGACTTATTTAATTAAATCAGCGGCGGCTTTAAAGCGCCCTCTAAGCCAACATCTAAGCTGGCTAAGTAGGCAACTGCCAGCATCTGATGGCCTTCAATGTTGTTAGTCTAACGACTTGGCTGCAGAGCCAACTTGAACAAGCCGCAAAAACTGCCAAACAAAAAACAACGTTCATAAAACTTGCAAATTGCGACCGCACATTGATGAAATGTGAACCAAAAAAAAAAAACAGAAAAAAATAGAAAAGAGAGAAACACAAATTTTTGGAATGGAATGGGAATGCGAGGCGCGCATAAGGACACGGTTGCGGACACATGCCTCGTATCGCAGCCATCATAAAAATGTGCAACTTGCAACAGTTGCTGCTGTCGAATGGCGAATGAGTGACAACAGACAACGGACAGCCGACAACAGCTAAAAGACAATAAGCGATATGAAAAACTTTCCCCAAAAGATACAACGTGGCATTCAAAACTGCTGCATGGGGCATGCAACATTGTCCGTGCAACATCGAAATGGACGCGTGTCGTGACACGACTCTGACAACTACTTACAAAGTATATTTACCATAAAGGAAGAGAAAATGTCAAAAAAAAAGTAGTTGGGTTTGTGAAACTTACTTTTCTACATTCGATACGTTTTCTTAAATTCAAGTTTTTATTTTGGGCTCCTTTCTTATAAAAAAAAATTATTAAAACCTCAGATTCTCATTAAAACATAAATGTTTTTATGTATGTAAGCAGTTTTTTAATAAAGTTTAGTTTCCTGCGATTTTTAGTTTAAAATTTTTAGTTAAAAAAACAACTCAGGTCATCACCAAGTTTATTTATAAGTTACCAAAGTAATCTAAAGTTTTTATTTGTTATATTGATTCTAAAAAAGAATATTTATAAATTCTATTTAATTTTAATATACGTAAAATAATATTAATGTGGTTGTATGTAATATAGTTTTAACCATAAACGAAAAACTTTTTAAGTTATCCATACATATGTTTAAAATATGCCATATATGTTTAGGATATAAATATATATACCATATATAAAAAGACTAAGGTAAAATATTATATACACATGAGATTTTAAATCTATGGCGCGCCTAAAAGCAGGCTGTAAAATTTTCATTATATTTGTAAAAGTATATTCAGAATATAGTATGAAGATATATATTTGCAAGCTTTGATTTTAACAAAAAGTAATCACAAATATTCAACCGTTCTTGAATTTCAAATATATATATTTTTTTTATTTCAAATATTTAACTAAATTTAACATAATCAATTGAATTATTGTTTTGTCAGTTTTAAAATAATAGATGGTAAAAAATCGATACTATTGATGGATATCAATTAGGCCACGCGCCCATCTCTGATGTTTGTAACAGGGTATGCCAGGCTGTCAGTGTGACAATGGGCTGCCTGGGTAGGGGAGGGCGTGGCACTAACTTAACGATCACCCAAACTGAAAGAGGTGCAAATGCGAAACAGGTTGACATGTCAGAGAGAGAGAGAGAGAGAGAGGGAGCTGAAGGTGGAGGCTAAAATAAATCTTGCACAATAAGTTTTGGCGATGGCGTCAAAACGCTCAAAGCGGCCAACAACAAAAGCAACTACAAAAAAAATCTAGTGGAACAAGGGCAACGCAAATGACACGAGCTGAGCTGGGGCAGCCGGGGGAGGGCAGCGTCGACAGGCGGCTGCCTGGCGAAAATAGCCTTATCAGTTCCTGTTTCCTGTCGAAAGTTTTCATATTTTTGCGCGTGGATGCAGCAGCAGCAGCAGCAGCAGCGGCAGCAACAACAATGGCAAAAGTAAACGGCGCGTTGACGACAAAGCAACACACGGAAAGTGTTGCCATACATAATTTTTTTTCTTTCTTTTTTCTTTTTTTTTGGTTTTGTTTCGTTTTTATTTTTTTTTTTTGTTGTTGTGTCGAGTTTTTAGCTGGCGCTGGGTTGCCTTTTGATTTTTGCACAGTTGGCAGTTCGCCCCCGCGCGAGAGGTGGCAACTCTGTGCGGGCATAACAGTAACCACAATAAAAAGCAGGAAATATTTAAACATTTTTCTTTTAGTTTTGCATGAAACGACAGCGACGCCAACCGAGGCGCAACCATTTTCACACTTATTGTCAGATTTTGCTTTGTGCTCTGCCTTCGCCTCAGTCCCCGCCTCAGTCGCGTCTCAGTCGCGTCTCAGTCGGTGTCGTTTCGCTGTGAAATGACGCACAGCCGAGATAACACGTCGCACTAGAAAAACGAAACAAAAAAAAAAGCAACAACAACAAACAAGAAAAGCTGCAACAATTTTTATGCTGCAGCTGTAAATGTGGTCGCTTCTGTAGTATACCCAGCACCAGCACCAGCACCAGCTCCCTTTTCCTGCCCCCTCTGGCCCTGCCACCAGACGTGGCGCATATGTTGCGCATATGCCTGCCAAACGCTCAATTTGTTTTGCCTTTTGATGGCACTCTTAAATTTACAGGATATGTGCATAATTTTGCAAACGGACAATGCGCCTGTCGCCACACACACACTTGGAGACTCGCCCTGTCACCCTAGCCACCCACTCGGGAGGGTCACCTGGCTCAGGTATCGATACTTTTTGACAGCTACTTAATGTACATTGATTCCCGCAAGTGTGTTAATATTATAGGACTAATTATTTATTTTAATTTTTTTATTTTTGTTTGTATGTATAATTAAATATTATATTTCTGTTTGTGTGTTCATTATCATTCATTGTTCTATTAAATTAAATTTGGTAAAAAATAAATACTCCCCCCTTACTCATTTTCGAAACAATTTGTTTTTTCAAAATTTAGATTTGTAAATTTAAATTTTTAATCGATTGTGGTTGTCAAAATTAGTATAGAAAACAACTCCATAGCCGATTCTGAGCTGGTCCAAATTTTGATAAAAAATCATGTCAAAATTGACAAAAATTTTACCAGGAAAAGTTATTGGATCCATATTTCAAACTCCCATAATTTGTTTAAAACTTCACCGATTTTCGAGTTTGATGGCATTTTGGTCATGATTTGTTCCTAAGATTGATTCTACATTGGCAATTTATGAATTTTTGAAGAAAACATTTTTTTCATTTTTTTTTTGGTAAAAATCACGTACCAAACCCCCCCCCCCCCCCGCCTTATGCATTTAGAAAAAAAAAAAATTTCAAAATGTAAAATGGCGAGTTTGCGTTTTTAATCGATTTTGCCGATCACAAATAATATAAAAAACAACATTTTAAGTGATTTTGAGGGGGTCAAATTTTTTGTCAAAATCATGTCAAAATTTATCTCAAGCTCTCGGATACACAGCTCCCAAGCTTCAAACACCCATAACTTTGGCAAAACTAGACCGATTTTCGAGTTTTATTATGATTTGTCGATAAATTTGATTCTACAATAAAAATTTTTGAATTTTTAAAGAAAATTTTTATTCTCTCTAGATATACATAGATAAATAGTGGACATATTCTAAGTATTCGCAAGAGTTTTGGATCCTGTTTTTGAGTATTTATGTTTTTTTTTGTTATTGTAGTCCTGCATCACGTAGTGTCTGAAAGTAATTGTGGCAATATGTACTCACAGCTATTGATGTGTGTGTGTGTGTGTGTGTGTGGAGGTGGGTGGATGTGCCTATGTGAGTTTTTGACAATAAGTTTCAATTTCTAGCAAGTGTGTGTGTGTGTGTGTGTGTGTGTGTGTGTGTGTATCTGTCTGTTGGTTGTGTATGTTGAAGTAATACGAGTAACACTTATCAAAAGTTTGTTGCTAACACATGCAAATTGAAATGTGTGACTACACGGCTACAACACACACACATACACACACACACACACACACGCACACACACACACATAGATGTTGGCACTTTGTTGCCAGCAGTTTGGCACACGTAGCAAGTACATGAGTCTGGCGCACACGTGCACGTAAACACGCCCAAACCTTAAATACCCCATTCGTACCTGGTGTCGCAACAGCAGCCACAGCAGCAGCAACTGCGACTGCGACTGCGACGCTGCCTTGGACTGCGATAGAGGCTCTCTCTGCCAGGTGGGTTGGGGGGGGGGGGTTGGGGTGGTCTCCTGTGTACATGGCCTCTAACTTCCGCCTGTTTTAACACCTAACAACCAAGAAACCAACAACTTGCGCTCCATGCTTATTACAGCTGCAGCATGTGTCTCTTTGCTGCTGCTGCTGCTGCTGCTGGCAACACTTTTCCAAAATCCAAAATTCACCCACAAACCTTGTGTGCGTGTGTGTGTGTGTGAACGTGTGCGGATTTCAACATGAGTTTTAGAAACAAAAGTTTTTGATTTCTTTGTTCAGCTCGTCGCTTGTTGTTTTTGTTATTTTTTTGATATTTTTTTTTTTTTTGGTTTTTTTTTGTGTATATATTTTTGGCTCTTTTGTCACATCAACTTTTTATTGCAGCCCCCCCCCCACATCCCCATTCCCTTGCCCTTCGAGACGCTTTTGTTCTGGCCATAATTGCAGCTTTTGGAGCTGTCAAAGTTTTGCATACGCACTTTGATTTCTTTAACAGAAAAAAAAGAGAAGCAGCTGCAATTGCATTTGGCCAACCAAGAAGAACAAAAACTGCATAATTACATGTGCGGCAAGGGGGTTGGAGGGGGTGGAGCTTTGACAGGCAGCTTGAACTTGCCGCATTTCATATTCTAATTGAGTTACATTTATTGCCAAAAATGTTGAGCCTGATTTTTGGCGCCATAATTTAATGCGAGTGAGACACGCTGTTCGCTGACAAGTTTAATACCTCGACGTTGCCACACCCCCTCCCTACTCCTCCTCCCCCGCCTCCTCCTCCTCCCCTGGCTGTAGGCAACAGCACGTCTATCGTCTATTGGATAATTAAGCCACTTTGCGACAGGTTTGACAGCCTTACTTTGAATTGTCAGCTCCTGACGCTGATGCAGAAGTTGATGCTGCCTGCTCCTTGCTGACTGCTCCTTGCCTCTTGTGGCATTTGTGGCTCACGTCCCGGCGCTATGCGCTCAATTTCATTTTAAGACAACTTGAGATTTTCGATTGGGCCACGGACATGTTTTTGGCTCTTGGCCTTGTCTCTGGCGGCAAAAACTTGAAGTTCAATTAAATTTCAGTTATGTTCGGCTTGTGTTATTCGAATTGAAAATTATGATGCTATCAATATGAATGTCATTCTCTCGCTCGTTTTCCCTTTCCCTTCCCCCATTGGCGCTGATTGCAAAATGCAATTCGCATTAAAAACTTTCTGTTTGGCCAAGTTGTGGACAAAAAGTTTTTGGCATTCGGTTGCATGATTGACGCATTCGCCTGGCCAGGACAATTGCAGTTGCCATCGATGGGCAGCAGTGTCAGGATAGGAGTGTGTGTGTGTGTGTGTGTGTGTGTGTGTGAGCGGGGGACTGGCTTCAGGTCCATTCACTTGCGGCAGTTAATCAACCAGTAAATGGCAGGCTTTCATCCACAGTCGTACCTTTTGGCATGTTGATTAGGCCGTGGCCCGGACCCGTTGCCTGGCCTGGCCTGGCCTGCATGATAGCCGACAAGGAAAAAGTCGAAGCAGTTGCCGAAGCGGTTTCTGGTCCCAAGCAGCGGGGCCGTCGCGACGACTCAGGCGCCCAACCGCGTTGCTGCTTGCCGCAAGCCCAGGCCGCCAAATGCCACCACAGCTTGTAGCAATTGTCGTACCATTTGTCAGAAGCACGCGTCGACGACACTCCTCCCTCGCGGCACGCTGCGCATGTGCCAATGGTCGCGTTCATCCGTCGCCGTCGCCGCTGGCCTCTACGAGCAATGGATTCCACCACGTGGCAGCCGTGTGGATGGCATGCGGCACATGGTGGATGCCATTCGTTTCGAAAATCCACTTCGACAATTGGCAGCCACGCTTCGCAGCTCGTTCGTTCGGCTAAACGGTTCGGCTACGCGCCAGCATCCAGCATCCAACGGCCGTGCAAACGACGGCCGACAATGCGCTGACGAGCAGAGCCGAACGACCGTTCGGCTCACACTTCGGGATGCTGTGCGGCCGCCGCAGCGAAGCTGCTGCGCTTTCAGTTGATCAACAACGTTGCCATCGGCCAGTTGTCTTCACGGTGCCCAGGTTTTAAGCGCACACACAAATTCATTTGAAATTCGCGCGTGTTTTCGGTTCTTGGAATGCATTCAAAACACAACGTAGCTTAATATTAATGCCAAATATCGACTGTGTGCGTGCAATTTTTTTTTTTACTGTACTTAATTGCATTGTGTGCCAAACTAGTGTGGAAAAATGGTTTTGTGCTCTTTGATGCACTCAAATCGCTTTAATTGCCCAAATGTCTGATTGCCGAATGCTCAGACAGGAAATTTGAAAAACTTTTCAATCTCAGCAGTATAATCCTAAAAAAATATAAATCAATAAAAATCCCAGAAAACCCAGTTACGAATATCAAATGCGACTCATTTCAAAACTGCATCTATATCGCTATTATCTGGTTCTAATCAATCGCAATGATAAAATGCTGATCGTGGTTCTGTTGATTGTGGCGCTCATCGAAGGTAAAAGCTGGGACTAAAAATATCTAAAAAAAACAAAAAACAAGAAATCACTGACAATCCCTAAACGATTTCATAATTGCTCGAATTTCGACTTTATTGTTATTATATTTAAAACGTTGTTCCACATTTAAATTAAAAAAAAAAAAAATAAAAAAAAATTTGAAGTAAAGATATAGGCAAATGTTGTAGCATACTTTTCTGCGTGTCTGTTCAATAAACACAAGACTGACGCTTGTTAGTTAGAAATAGATTATGTTGATTGGAAACAATTTTATAATAATTCTATAGTTGCAAGAAGTTGTACAACTATTATTGTTGTTTTGCTATCCTCAGAAGTTATTATTTTAAAACGATATTTTTTTTGACCGAAAAAATTTATTAATATAATAAGTTTTGAAATCAATACATTATTTAAGAAAACATAAGTTTTCCGTAAGAATTTCTTACGCTTTTCTCAAATAGGAAAATTTTTAAGCTAAGTTTTTCATATTTATTTCAAAATTGTGAATTCATGTCTAATTTCTAATTTTTAAACATATGCAAATTTTTAAAATTATTTATATAACATATAACATAATCAGTTCATTTTTTGGTAAATATGTTTAAAAATTCATAAAAAAATGTTATACATGCTCTTTTGGTATTAAACAAAGAAAAAAAAAGAAATAATAATTTTGGGATATAAAACTTAAAGTTTTTTGTTTATTTTCATTAAAATAAAAGCAGGTCATGCAATTGACAAAATAATAAAAACGACGAATGACAAAGGGCAGTCGCAAAATAAAGTTGTAAGCGAATAATTTTTATGTTTTAAATGTTGGCCATCAACGTTATTGAAAATTATCTTCTGAGCCCTACTTAATTATTTTGTGTACAACTTTGCGTGTTCATTGACCAATGTACAGTGGTCGAGAAGTAGATTTTTGTTCACATAGTTAACGTATTAATAATTAATTTATAAATGACTAATTATATTTGGGAAATTTGTGTGACAATTGTAATTGAATTTGATTTTTAAACTGTGAATTAAGTTTAAAAAAAATAGCGTTGGGATCAAATTTAAAGCTTTTGCGAAATTTGATATATATTTCAAAAAGAAATAGATTTGTATAGTAGTATAACAATATATATAAATCGAAATTAGTTTCCGATTTATGTACGATTCAAGCTCTGTGTGCCATAGTAAACGCAAAAAGAGATATTTTATGACACTGGAATTAAATGCAATGTCATCCGTGCAGTCTATCATTATCTGCTGGAAACTTGCATCGTTGTTGTTGCCATTAAACAGCATAAATAACAAACAAATAAATAAATAAAAACAAATTTAAGTGAATGGCACAAACAGAAATCAGTAAACGAAGACAACAGCGAAATTTAATTGACCAGGGTCCGCAGTTCGCAGACCGTTGTCCATTGTCCATTATCCATTGTCCATTGTCCTTTGGCCGTAGTTCGTTATCCGTTGGTCGGTGTCTGTCGGTGAAAGGCTTCGGCAAACTGATCCCTATACCAACACATATATGCGCACAAAAATTATCTTTTGATTTAATTCTGTTTTTATCTGATTTTTATTATTGCCTGCGGCTGTCCATTTTCCGCTGCAAAGTAATCAACACAAATAAAGTGTCAAATAGTTCAGAATTTCAGAAGCTAATTAAAAAAAAAATAAAATACAATTTAGAATACCTTTATTGTTTAATATACCTACAGCAATCTTATTGTAGTTGATTTTTTTTTCCTAAATAAAAAGATCAAAATGTGTATGAAAATAAAAATTAAATGAGCTATTAATTTATTATTTGAAGTCATTTAATACTATCCATGAAGCCTTCCTGCATTAGTTATATTTTGTTTAATTTAATTTTAGCAGCAACCATTAGGGATTTTTAAAATTTAGCAATTTTATAAAAACACTTTTATTTATATTAAAGTCTTTCAAAGTATTTATTATATTTAATTTATTATTAAACTTTTAAGTTGTCAAAAATTGCATTTATTGATAAGCAAAATGCAGAATAGAAAATCAAACAATTACATTAAATCAGCTAAAAAAGAATTTCCCAATTAAGAATTTAGAATGTAGTCATTTTTTTAGAAACTTTATTATGAATTCAATCAATGTAGAATAATAATAATAATTTAAGAGAAGCCACTTGAGTAAAGTTTTTTGTTTTTTTATTTTACATTTCACTTAACACAATGCAATTTACTGCTGCGCAATATTTTAATCATGTTCAATTAACTGCTCTTTTAGATAAAAACAAAAACAAAAAAAAACATCAATTAAAAACGAGAAAAATAATGCAAACAATTGGCTGAGGGACAAACGGCAAAATGCACTTTGGGCATTGCATAAATATTAAATATATTTGCACTGAGAGAAAAAGTTAAGCATTTTGTGATTATTTAGAAAAATAAGTGATCAAATTAAGTAGAAAACATTTTTATTTAAATTTTTACATTAAGAATGTTTTACGCTTAATTCAAGCAGGTTAAATATTTTATAATAATATATATTTAGTATTATATTTCTTTGAGTGTATGTGTGCCTGTGCGTGTTTATGATGTACGATGCGATGCACAAAAACAGAAAATGAAAAGGGGCGCTTAAATCTCTGTAAACAATTATTCCCCAGCGATAATAACGCAATGCGAGCGCCTATGTGAATGTGAATGCATTAAGCGCGAAATCATGCCACATTGCAGGTTGAAAGTTGCCAGTTGCAAGTTGCCCAGTTGCCCAGTTGCCAATTGCCAGTTGGCAGTTGTAATGGCCGCTGATAATGATAAGCATAAAAGTGAAAATAATTTTCAATTACAGCAGCATTAATAACCGATAATAATCCTAAACAAATATTGCAAAATGAGCACGGCCTGTCTGTGTGTGAGTGTGTGTGTGAGTGTGCATATCAATGAAATGCAAATTAATTGCCCAGCATGTGGCTGCAATTGGAAACGTGAACCGAGCGACTATAAATGATAAGCTACTTGCCCCACGTGCCAAATGGCACACACACACACACACACACACACACACACAAATCACTTTACACAAATACGCAATGTGCATTAATAAATTGTAAGCCAAACCGCAATATAGCTCGCACAGACAGACAGACAGACAGACAGTCAGTCAGTCAGTTAGTCATTCATCCAGCCAGCAAACCTTTTGGCACTTTGTAAATTCTATGGATTCGGTTTTGTCCTCCCTTGGGTATCTTAATTGATACGACTCGTGGCCAGTGCGCCATATAGCTATGCCAGCGGCGGTTCTTTAGCTTTTAGAGCACGCGACCGCAGCAGCCGCAAGCGGACACCCCCCACCCCCTACCCCCCCGCGTGCGCCCAACTGGTTGGCTGCGCTGACCGCCACTTTTGCAGCACATCACTGTATTAAAAGTGAAAAAAAGTTTAGCTTAAAAAGGTTGCGCAAATTCGTTACTAAGTACTTAACAGTACACACACACACACACACACACACACACACATTTCCATATACGTATATGTTTAATTTTGCGCTTGCTCTAAAGGTTTAGTTTGTGCTCTCTTAAATAGAACTAAGAAAAGCTTTCTAATAGGTTAAAACAAAAAATATATTTGCAATTAAAAGTTAAGCATTTATTGAAATAAATATGTCTTAATTTTATATGCGTATGCTTAAAATAATTAACAGAGCCAAATAGGAAAAAAAAGTTGAAAACTGCGTTGTGTGCAATAATTAAAATTTCAATGTGTGCTTTTCATAAAATGTTGTGAAAATATATAAAATATTTTAGGTAACAGGTCAATTCTGCGTTAAATAAAAAAGATTGTATTTGAATTGCTCTAAAGAATGTTATAATTGCAAAGTCCCGGGAATAGGTTCGAGCCGTAAACCGAACAACAAATAATTTGTGAATTTTTTTTGGCAGCCATGTTTTAAACTGACTTTAAGTCTTAGAGAAAATCGACTAATAGATTCGCGATTTAAACATTCTTTATTTGAGTTTCTAAAAACTGTGATTGATAAAGAAACGCTTTTTAAATTAACTCTTTTTTTTAACTCTTGCTTAAACAGTGTTAGCAGCTAGATAACGCTTTTTATATGCAGGATATTTTTTATTAAAATTAGATTGATTCAATCTCGATCAAAGAGACATTCCTTAAATAAATATTGGCTATTTAATTTGTTTACGCAAGGTGAATTCCGATACGTCATGCTGATTTAAAAGTGACCCCTACGAGGCTCGCGGAGAGTTAAGCGACCACCCCCACAACCGACTCGAACCCATTTTTAAGGTTTTGCCAAACTTTGGCAATTAAAAGCAACTCGTCGCTCATTTGCAATGCCTGCCACCAAAAAAAAAAAATAAAAGCTGCGAACCCATTTCAAAGTGTGAAACAAAAATCAAGACACAATTAATTGCAAGACGTTTGTTAAGACTGAGAAAAAAAAACAAAAAAAAAAAAAAACAAGAAATTGAATTTTTCTGTGTTCGTTTTTTTTTTTGTTTATATTCCCTTTTTTTTGTCTTGTTGACCAGTGCAAATTGAATTGCGAGTGCTACAAGTTGTAGACGACGATTTGTAAACAAGTGAGAAGGCTCTAGTCGGGGCCGCCCGACTAGGAGATACCCTGAACCCTGCGATCTGGTTCTATAAACATTTCAGCTCGTTTACACATA
>SCDY01002484.1:0-12555 GCA_004143825.1 Drosophila micromelanica | reverse complement strand
TGTACATAGATTTTGATGCCCCTAATAACTCCTGAAAATTTCATAACGATCATACATTTCGTTTAGAAGAAAACAAGGATTTCGTTTCTGTACTGAGGGTACGCGCACCGAGCAAAGTGAGTGCTACTTGTATTTGTATATGTGTGTGTATGTGTGAATTTGTGTATGCATGTGTAAACGGGGGATGGTTTCCAAAATCCGTTGGTATCAAAGCCTTTAGCTTGTATATGTGAGATATTTTAAGGAACAAAAAGGTTGTTCTCGATTCTTACTGAGGTTGATCAAACGGCAAGTTATCGATAAAAAATGAAAAATTTATTCTGCGTATGATATTTACGAACTGAATGAGCTTCGTGATCGCTGATCGAGAATATATATACTTTATGAGGCCGGAGATACATACATTTCAACAAAGCCATTATAATATTTTTACGCATTTTCAATGGGTTCAGGGTATAAAAATGGAATTTAGAAGTCACAACTTTGCCTTAAGAAACGATGAAGAACAAATGATTCGACATTGGAGCTTAATACCCAATTCAATTAGAGCTCTAAATGTTGGATATTCTAATTGTGAGAAAACATATGTGATGATTTGAAAATATTTTTTGCATTCAAAGTCGGTGTTTCGTTTTTTTATAAATACGAATATTTACAAAAACTTGTGAACCCCATAAAAGTCTTGGAGAGTATTTGACTGCATTATATTCTTTCGCTTTCATTATTATTGTTGTTTTGGAAAATTTTAGTGTTTTTTAATTTGTGTGCATAGCCCGTGACCGGTAAAATTTCTTCCCACAAACTTTAAAGGATGACACCAGTTGTCTATTCTCCAAGTTTCGTGACTCTGGATCGATTTACACGGTTTGTTTGGGAGGGATGAAGAGCGCGGTATCGCGGTCGAAAACATTTTCTGTGAAGACTGGGGGAGCTTCCCAGGAATATATGTCCCAAATTAATTAGCTTAAAAACTGGGGTTTTTTTTTTGCGCGGGGTCAGTCAAAATCTTTTAGGGTCTCCAGCCGTATGTACACAAAATTTGATGACTATCTTTGTTATTGAATTGTTGACTCGACCCTTTACAGTATCCGTTAATGAAACGGAGAAAGTTATTGAAAAAATTATAAACTCTTTATGTGTATGATATACAAACGGAATGAGTTCAAGATCAGCTTTCTGGCTTTTGTAGTTTCCGTGATCACTGCGTTCATACAGAGGGATAGAGAAACAGACAGACACAGAGACGGCCATAGCTATACCAACTCAGCTCCTCGTCCTGAATACGTGTATTTTATGCTGTCGGGTATTCCTCCTTCTACCTGTTACAAACATTTGCAGGGTATAAGGAGTATAGACTGCAAGGGGAAAATTTCCCGATCAGTTTCAATTTAGATTTGAGTAGAGAAATGGCATATAAACAAATTTATGATTTTCTATTGGATTTTAGTGGAAATATCTTTGGTGATTATCAAAAAATGCTTGCGAAATATATAGATTATTACGTTAAATACAAGAAACCAGCACTTACAATATCAGAATACGGGGAACACCTTACGATACGCACCTGATTATCAAACGAGACAACAACTTCGTGTGAAACCTGTACCTTTTACTTTTTTATTATTCTCAGCAAAAAACAAATATTTTATATCACTGTTCATAATAATAAATAAAACTATTTAATCATATGCAAGTATTTAAACAAATGGTATACAAGTTAACAGATAAGTTAAAATCATATTTGTTTGTTGGGTTGCCTTAAGCAATCGCAGCGCTGAACGCTTGCATCAGCCGGTAATCGAATACTTTTGTTAATGTCGCAAAAGTTGTCAAGTCACAAAGAACAATATCCGGCGTTCGTCGACAAAAAATATATCTTTTATTATTGTCCAAGCCTAAGGCTAGCAATATAAGTTATTTAACGTTCCAACGTATAATACAAATAAATCAATACATAATTGGACCGCAAACATTTAGGAAGCCACACTAAATACAGTGTAAAACTAAAACTAAAAATAAAAATAAAAAGAAAGAAGCAAAGTCCTGGTCAATAATATATATATTCTTTATGATGTCGGAGATGCTTCCTTCTGCCTATTACATACATTTCAGTAAAACCATAATACCCTGTTTTACCCATTTTCAATGAGTTCAGGGTATAAAAAGGCCCAGGCTAACGAAGCTCGCAGGTCTTGCACTTACAAGCAACCGAAGGAAAGTAAGAACGAGCGAGGTCAGGGGAAAAATTCACATTTTGTCAAGCGTGAGTATAACAACGCGAAAAATGCCTAAAACTAGAAAAAGCAATAGTTTACACTAAGGAAAGCTACAAATCATAGCTAAGGAGGCAGTTAACAATAGAGTCAATGAAAACGAATCACTATCTGGCAAGGACTCATTGCATGTTTTAAAGAACGCTCCCGGCTACCCGACATCGAACAGCAGTTGGCTGGAAAATATACAACAAATTTTAATATATACCGGGGCGTCAAAAAGCCCGTAAAGCAGCACTATGGAATATAAGAATTCAACGGAAAAGCTGAAATTTTGCAACTGTGACAATGTAAGCTTCACGGACGTAAACGAAATAGTGTGCCAAGCACCACCAAAAAGGAATTTAAAAATATGAATTTAGAAAGAGTAAAGGTATCTTCGACATCTAGCGTGGCTTTACTCTTTAAAACCTCTGTTGTGGCCACTAGACGAAAACAGCAATGCGGTGAATTCAAAAATGTATCCACATCCTATGGGAGTGGCAGAAATATTCCAACATGAGTGGTTGAAAAAAAGAAACACATGCCAAGGGCAATAAAAACAAACGATTGGTAATAGACTTTACAAAATGAAACGAGCAAACCATTCCTGAAAGATACACAATAACTTTCATCCCTATGAAAATGAAAAATTTGTTTTTCTGAAACGGCGGACAACAATATAAAAACAATATATATACATATATATCTACATATAACCGTAGACCCTCAGCGTAAGCTGCACAAATCGACTGTACCACAATACCATATAATTCACATATGATGTAAGACTAACAAAATCTTGTTTTTGTCATAAAACGGATAAATATTATTATAAATTATTTTTAATAAAAAATAAAACGTAAATTGCACACTGTCCCAGCGCGGGGCTTGAACCTCCACACTTCGCTTGCGAGCTGCGTCAGACTTTCTTTTAACATTGTGATTAAATTTATTTTGACTATTGCAAAAAAAACTTCAAAGAAAAACGCTAGACGAATTTTGCCTTTTGCATGTGTAAGTGCAGATAAACACAGAATTTGCTTGTGCTTTAGCCAAGCAGCTGCGCATGGCCGTTACTACTGAAAAGAGACTTAACAAGCGCATCGAAATGTATGTACAAACCAATTTTCAAGACTATAGTATTTTAATTGCGGTTTTTATGGTTTTATCGATATAGAGCCATTAAATTTGACACATTGATATTTATTAAAAAATTTTTTGACTACGTCCACTCCCGCTTCCGTATTCGCACCTGTACATTTTACACGATTTTTAACATAGTGTCACCAAATTTGGTATGTAAGTATGCTCGTGGTAGGCTCGTGACCTCCCCTAAAAATTTAGTTATCGCGGCTACGCCCACTAGAATGCCCCCCAGCGCCCCGCCCCGCCGCAAATGCCTATAGTGTTACCAAATGTAGAGGGTAGATAACTGGTCACCTCATTTAAAGATCAGCACAAAATTTCGCCCACGAACGCCACATCCCCACTCACACCCCCAACTCTACCCCCACTCTCGCCCACCCCCACCCAAATTACAATATACCGAAATTTTTCAAAATAATAATAATAATTAAGAATGTGAACGAGTATACCGCACGAAATTTTACACTTTTTGGGAACAAAACTATCTAATCAATTTACTGACAAAACACAATATTTGAGACACTTAAAGAAGAGATCAACCCAAAATATTGTAAATGCAATATATTTGATTTACAAATTCCAGTTTCCACCACAACATTGTGTTCAATTTCCAATCAACGATGTTTTGGCATTGCATGAACTTCGGGTGCGATATTACAGACAAGAACAAACAAAGGTAAATAATAATTTCGTCGTGACTATTGTTTTCCAAAAATAAACATACAGCATCGCAAATTGACAAGTTTATTTTATAAAGACAAAAATACTTTTTAACTTTTATCCAAAGGTTGTCAAAATTTGGAGTTGACAAGACAATAATCTATTGTACAATAATTGAAGTAAGAGCTGGTAAATTTGTTCTCAAGCATTAAACCATTTATTGTGACAACGAGGCAGGTTTCAAGTCGGAAATGATAACATCGCTTTTCAAAAACAATAACCACATCGATATTGTAAATGGTCCTCTCCACAGCGTTTCAAATCAACAAAAAATTTGAAAGAAGAAGAAAAAATTGCAATAATCAGTAGAAGACAACACAAAGCAATGCTTTAGTATGGGTACAGAAGGAGTTTTTGAGGCACTCCAGCAACTTGTCAGATTTTACAGCAATGGCAGGAGAGACAAACATGTTAACTAAACTATTTCCGCAATCACACATGCAAAAATTGTCAAATGTTTAAATAGATAACATAAGACGTGTTTTGTCCGTTCTAAAAATGCACCACAAAATAGCAAGTCTGGAGTTTCTGGGCCCAGATTTCGAGAAAATCACAATGTCCGAATTTCAATTAATATAATCAAACAATAGGCAGGCGGTAATAAACTCAGAAACAAATTTATGGGCTTACAGATAACATCAAATAAATAATCAAAGCAATAAAAAAAGATTTAGTTGACACCCCACCTTTATGCAGTGCACTGTTAGTAAAAAAACAGGATGTTAGTTACATAAATTCAAAATTTAATGTTAACATTCACATTCACTCAGTCACATATAATAAATCCTATAATTTTTATCCATGACGGTATGAAGTCTCTAGTGGAAGGTCACCATCTTCCCCGTATCACAACAATATACATGCAACTATAAGATGATATTGTAGCCAAGTGTAAGGATGATATTCCAGCAGTTACGGAATTCACTACAACAACATACTTCAGCTTCTGCAAGCTGGAAGCACATGATACCTGCGCCCGGGCTACGGGCTAATAATCATTAACGAAAGCCCGGCAATAATTAGAGCTGACGGTGGCCCTGAAGTAGCAAATAAGCTGCAATCATAATTGTTTTTTGGGGTTGCCTCAAACAATCGCAGCACTGAATGCCTGCATCGCCTCCGATAATGGCGTCGGAGCTGTGTTATCTTAAGAAGGCCGACTCATCACAATGACTTTGCGAACTTTAAAACAATGCGAGCTAAATTACCCTACAAACTAATGAGTTTTACTAGTTTTACTAGCCTCTAGGTAAGCTTCAGAATTTCCCATATCGTACCAATTAAATAAAAATTGTCTGTGATTATCAGCCACCCTCATAAAAGTCATGTTAAGCAGACAAAATTTGCGGAATTTTTGACGTTAGTTGTACTAACTCATAAATCCGATGTCCGATGTCATTCCAAAATATTGGGTAAAAAAGTTGGGGACGGACTAGCTACAGCCGGTGCCGCACCCCCTTTTCTTGGGCTTACACCCGTTTGTGGCGCGAGCTGCGCCTCGGCAAAATACATGGTACAGAAATGGTCTTTGATGGTGAGGTAAATCCATTGGTCAACGAGATCTACAATGGATGGATTACCCTAATACTTAACGCCCACTCTGTTGTGTTATCTTCTTTAATGTCTCATCATACGACAATGCAGTTAAGCTGAGTAGCGGTCGCAGAAAGCCTTTACTGTCGTTGATGCTAGGCGTATATAAAAAGCAAAATGAGACAGTCGAGAACGAGATTGACAGCGAACAGACGTGTTTTCGTCAGAGAAACTATATATGTCAAACAAAATTTTTTTTTAGCTTTCACCGCAGCAATCATACAAATATTAATGTCTAAAGAAACTCTGCACGTGTGAACTAACAAAATAAAAGTGATAATAAAAGATAAAAGCAATTATTGCCGCGATCATAACTTTGGTCATTGGCTTATCTAGGGTCAGCAAATGCCAATAGTTAGTGGTCAACCTCTCCCCCTCTCGAAGATAGAAGATTTTCAATATCTTCAAGATATCGACGCTTGTTTGCCAGCCTATGTAACGAGTAGACTCCAGCTCCAACAGCGCATGCTAACAGCATTATACCGAGGGCTACTGGCTACAGATTTTTAGCAGCAGAGATGCCCGCTACAACCGGGAACCGATTTTGCACTCTCTTACGATTGAAGTACCGCGTGCCATTCAAGGTGGCATAGGATAAGAATGTGTCCAGGTTAGTTCCATCTACCTCCATCGCGGCACAATCGTCGTCGTTGAGTCTTGCCCTACCATAGCTCATAACGATGATGCCGTCGTCCACCGTGGTGTCGAGGTCGAGGTGACTCGGCTGCGTTTTGGCAAATGGCTGTACCCCATGCTTGGAGGCCTTGTGCGCAACTACTACTCTTGGATCGCATGCAGAATGTGGCAGTTGCTGTCTGCAGCGAACTGTTCAAAAACAGCAACTGCCACATTCTGCAAGTCGGGTTTATTATATCAATTTTTTTAAGGGTAAAGTAAGCAAAAGGTTCCCTTTTTCGTTACCATCATTCCATGGCTTGTGCTTAGTGTTTGGAAGAGGTGGCCGGTATCGGCATGCTTATCCTTTGAGGAGTTAATACTTCTGTTCACCCGTGCAGTTGTTATGGATATCATTAAAAGAATAGTGAATCCTAAAATGTTGAAACTACTATTATTAAAAAGGTAATGAAATTTAATTTTAACGGAGGTTATCCTTGTGAAAAACCCTCCCTTCAATGAGGACCGTTGTTCCCAAGTCCCCTTCGACTTTTTTTGAATACACAGAAACGATAATTTGTTGTCTAGTCTGCAGTTTTTTTTTCTAAGACTTTTTCTCCTATGTTGTGCCAAATTCAAGCTCTTGCTATCCTACCCTTAAAAACGCTGTTACCCACCGGCAAGGAGTTAAGATAATGCCCTTAGGCTTCCTCTCAAGCGCTGATTGAACTGTTTTAGGTAAAATCTTTTGGAGCTTTAAGCACCTGACTATTGCCAGAAGAGTACTCTAAAAGCGCTTTATCTGTTCATTGGACGTACCATGAAGGAAAGGTGTCTCTCCTGTCACTGACGTTGAACACGTCGGCTACACCAAAGACAATATAATTTTGTGTTATTAAATCCAATTGTACAAGCGCCACACTAGACGAACGGCTTTTCGCACTCGAAAAGCCGAAGTCGTTGCGCATCTGCTGAAGACACGAGCCACGAGATGCAAAAGCAGTCGCCAGGCTGCCTTCAGCAAAACTGGTCGATGCCAGTTCACGCTGGAATGCTCGATCATTCAGCCAATGGCATGCAAGCTCATATGTTTGTATGCGTGATTTTTTCAGGCATACGTACACGACAAAAGGGGCGTATATAAATTTTATTTTGGAAGGGGTTTTAAATAAATATAAAAAAAATACATTTTTTTTTTATAATATATCATTTATATTATATATTATACATTTTTAACAAACTTGCTAACTTAATAGAATAGAATAGAATAGACAATAGAAATGCCTGTGTCAATTTGTACTGCATTGGCTTTGGCTGCCGAAATTGAATTTGTTGATTTTCTTGCGCCGACTGCAAACTATTCTACAATTTTATATTTCATTTACATATTTCATATTAAATTTGGGCCGGTAAAAAATCTTTATTATATTTAATATATATTAATTTTTATATTAATATATATATTATGTATAAAAAAATAAATAATCAAATTAAAATAAACTTTAAATATTACAATTGGATTTAATAACACAAAATCCACAAACAGTGCCCCAGTAAAAGACATCATAGGTATGAAATTTAAAAAAATGGTATTGTGGCTGTATTTGTGTATGAACCTTGCCGGGCTCAAGAAAACTAAAAACTCGTTTTCAGCAGCCAAAGCTAATGCGGTGCCTAATAACACATGCATACATATTCACACACATACATCTAAATGGCCTGACTGGACTCGGGTAGCCGAGCTGAGAGCGGATTGTATTTGACGCTCTTGAAATTTTGAGAGCGCAAGTGTACCGATTTCGTTTTCGTTCTCAATTTTACAGAAACCTAAGCTGCCTTGTGGCTTTTCGTTGTACTGCGTTACTCATCTTAGTATATATATTGTCTTTGGCTACACGTTGGAAGGGTACAGTGAAATGAATCAACCATTCGTTCGGGTTAGTGATGGGCTTTATTGTATCGATAATGCCACCCTATCCGTGAAGTTTATCACTGGACGAGTTTGTTCGCCGAAATGTATGAAATTGCTTTTTAAAAGAAAGAGTGATTCCTTTAGTAAATCTGGTTGAGGAAGCAGTTCAAAGGTTTCTCTGTGAAATTGACGCTATAAGTAAAGAACAATTAACTGTGAATATAAGCTGTGTTAAACTCCGGCGCCTCTCGACTGCCCTGCACAGCAACGCGTCAGCCACATGTTTTTCTTTATCACGCTCATAGAAAATCTTAGCTTCTGTCTCATCAAAATGCGCTTTCTAGCGCTTTATCTTTGCATTTGGATTGCTCTCAGTCACGGAGAACATGAGCGGCTCAGTGAAGATGTTTATATCCCTAATACCGTATAGGAAGTGTCGCAACTTATCGAGTGCCCAGGCGATGGCAAACAACTCCCACACGTTATCTTTTAAAGACCGGATTATCAAAAAAATCAAATTTAATGGCTTTTAATTGTTCGGTTACATCAGTATGACGTCCCCGGACGCTGAAAGGTTTCTAAGCTTTTGAAACGCGTTGAAACGTCGTTGAACTGTAGAAGGACCGTTCTAGACCTGGACTTGCTAATGGATCAGTTTTCCCCTTTAATGATGTCGGAGATTGGTTTCGCTTTTGGAAAATCTTTTATGAAGCAGCGGTAATAGCTCGCCTATCCTAAAAAAGAAATACCGTAGTCGTACGTTGATCGTTGCGAAGTGTTATGTTTTTCCCAGATTAGCCAAAATCATTGCAATTCTTGGCATTGGGTATTTGTTGGCAACAGTCTTGAGGTAAAGCTTTCTTAAGTCTATCATCTGCGATTTTTTTGTCCACCACCTAAAACGGATTGTTATACGGGGATTTATATTTTTTACTTTCTAACAGCTCGTTGGCTTCTAAAACGACAAAATCCTCAACACCTTAGGAGAGGCGTACAACTTTGAGTAGACAACGTTTTCTTCGGTCGTTTAGATCGTGGCCACAACGGCCGTGTTACAAATCAGCGCCACGTAAGTGTCCGCAATGCCCTTGTTGTTCCGATGAAACACACGCAGAAAATCTGCCTTCACCGCAGGTGGTGCCTCAACTTCCTTATTCTTTGAGTGATTGACGCTCGCACATTTTTAGTGCTGCAACGCTTCCGAAGTCGCAGCAAATTTTAATATGCCATTTTTAAGGCGCCAACCTGTTTTAGGAATTCCATTTCTTTTTTCTTGGTTGCCGTTAAACTTAGAGCCTTGGGAATTTGAAAAGTTTGTCAACTGCCATGGGAACTTGGGTATTGGGTAGCTTTCTCAGTAAGCCGGGCGTTCTGCTTCTTGAAATGTAGAAATGGAAATGGCTGTTCTGGACGAATTCTCTATTTATGCTCCTTAGAAAAACTTACCGAGAGGGTATACATCTCGTAAGTAGCCTGAGCCTCCTAAGCTAACGCCAACACCGTAGGCAAGTCCGGAGTGTGAGCCGAAAAAAACACGTCGGTTAGAATCTGTTTTAAAGTGAAGTTTTATTTAAAGTCAAATTTTGCTATGATGACCTCGAAGTTCAACGGTCTGTTAAACAAGTCGAAACCTGCATCTGACGGACCCTTAACTTTACTTCCAATGATTACGGTAGCCTGAGAGTGACGTGAGCTTCCGTTGCATACCTCAAAGACAGGAAGGTCTCTTGAGTCCCATGGAATGTGGTCAGGAATTTTTCCACGTATATTATATATATTATATATATAAAAAAATTATTATATATATATATATATATATATATATATATATATATATATATCTAGAGCTTTTAAGATCAGGAGAGTTCGTCTTTTGACAATGCTCTTTATTGCTCTCTCTTTTTGTGAGAGTTCTGGAAATTTCTGAGAGCCTGAACTTGAGCTGCGTTGGCTGTTTATGCCTTTGGTGGGAATAACGATTAAGGCGGATGTTTATGTCTGAATTTTTACGATTGGTCTCACGCCAGAATTGTTATTGTCAGCAAGCATAATTTTTTGGCTTCTGCGGCTTTTGTTTACAATTTATAATTGAATGTCTAGTGTTACAATATTTGGGTGATGTGCTTAGTTGCTAAGGCTTATGTATTGGGGTGTATATAAGTGTTGTTGACATATATGATGTGTTGTATGATTTTATATATTAGCTTATTATATATTGCGGGTGTGGTACATATATCAATTCCCCATCCTTAGAATTTAGCCTGTCCTCAGGCGGACACTTTTGGATATAGAGTAGGTTTACTACTCATTACAATATTTTCTATTTCATTTATATTTTTATGTGTCTGTAAAGGGTTAGTTATTTCTTCTTTTTGTTTTTTGTATTTTACAATTAATCTTTGTGGTAATGCTTTGAACTAATAAGTAATATACAATATTCTGACAATTATTAATATGCAAAGTATTGTTATTATTATTATTTGAAAAGCATTGTACAATTTAGTTCGCTTGTTTACGATTTATTTACTTTCGATAAAAGATAATTGTTTTAATTTGGTTACGTTGTTGTTTACATAAATTGTTTGTGTATAGTCGAGCATGGTGCTTGTAATGATTATTTCGTCTAACTGTATCGAACAATTGGATGCTCTAATGAGATTATTGCCTTCTATGATTATTTCCCTATTGACACAATCTTGCTTTAGGAGAGTTCTTGGGATATTCCATGTAATGAATATGTTTGGTTCAATGTAATTTATTTCGAAGTTTTTTCTACTTTTTGTATAACTACATTATGTTTTTATTTGATTTAAAATACCTTTTATGCATTTATTAGTGATTAACTCTTTTAAATTGGCCGTGTAGGCTTGTTTATCCTGCATAAAATATTTACTATGGATGACTTCTGATAAGATATTATTATCTTTATCTGGATACGGTAGTATTTCGAATATAGGTGTTTTAACTATTTATCTTGAGATATGTGATATAATTAAAATTTCGTTGGGGTCTGTCTTTAACCAAGTGGGTAATTTTATGTTTAGCAGTTTCTCTTAATTGACTGATTGATGTGAATCATGTTTCAGCAATTTAGAATTGAAAATCCCGAGTCTTGTCAATTGCATTCCTAATTCTACATCTTCAATATATTCTGTGCATTCCTGTAGGTTGAAGATGAGAAGTGCTAATCTTTGGGCTGCTTTTTCTATTTGGCTTAAATTGTACATTATTTTCTGCTAAGTTATTTATCTTGGATTCGAGTTTTTCTTTATCTTACTCGTCTAACGTGCCAAATAAGTACTTGTAAATGGTACCCATAAAATTAAAAAGACCGCTTTTTGCTATCCTAATCCTGTTCATCACTCTGTCTAATTTTTCTTTGAAATATTTAATTTGAGGGAAGGTTTCGTACTCTTCTGCCTGTTTAATAAGGTCATAGTAAGTTTTTTCTGTCTTGGTTATGTTTACAGTTAAATAGTGGTTTTCATAATTAATAGGTAATTGTATCTTTCCAGTTTTGAAGATTAAAAAGCTATTTTTAGCTTCGGTTGGATTTATTTCTAAACTTTGCGTTTTTGTTGTTCGTACGAAGGTGGTTAATAAGAATAGTATTTAAAATGCCGATAATTTACGTTGGGTTTTCATGGCGTCGAACGTTGTTTGATCTGGAATTATCTTATTTGCTTTTATTCATTTTCTTTTTCTTTTTAAAATTAGATTTATAGGGTGTGATTTTCCTGCCTCTATTAATTTCTTCAAAGTGTTTATCGTCTACCTGCCTAAGATTTTCAGTTTTCTTAAAAGGTGTGGTTGTTTTCGATCTAACTAGAGGTGATTCTTTAAATCGGGTATCTATTTCATAGTCTTGGCGTTTTTCGTTAAGGCTTGCTATTCTATTTATACGCGAGGTTCCTGCATATATAAAAATATCGGCTGGTGTTATACCAGTTGTATTATGTTTAGTTTTATGATTATAAATATAAAGGATCGTTTCGAACTTGGTTAATTTATTTTCGGGGTCGGACTCACTATTAATTATTCTTAGTTTTTCATTAACTGTTTTATGAAATCTCTCAACATCGGAAATTCCATTTTTACTAGTTGTGATGGTTATTTTGACATCTTCGGTCTATAACCATAGCTAAAGTGCTGCGCACATGAAAGCTGAGTCTTTATCTGCTTTGATTTGGAGTGGTTTGCCCATTTGATTAAATATTTGGAGAATTGCTCGTTTTGTTTCAAGCCAATCTCTGCTATTAATTTCTATTAAAAAAGCGTATTTGAAGTAAATGTCTTTACATGATAGAAATTTTT
>SCDY01002483.1:0-35643 GCA_004143825.1 Drosophila micromelanica | reverse complement strand
TTATGGGGTCGGAGATGCTTCCTTCTGCCTGTTACATACATTTGCACAAAACCAGTATACCCTTTTTTACCCATTTTCAATGGGTTCAGGGTATAAAAATCATAAAATATAACATGATTGTATTTTTAAGGTATCCATTAAAAAACTTATATAAAATTTTTGAAAATTTTCTTGAATGTGATTTCTTATAAAAAGTAATTTTTATTTTGAAAAAAAAAAGAAAATAATAAATAATAACAATAGAAATAGAATTCAATGAAATTGTTTTGGAAAATCAATTTAAAACGTACAAGACTTCAATATAATTTAAGAATATTTAAAAAATGAATTGTCATAAAATTTAATTTAATATATACATTACTTACTTATTATTACCTATTCAAACAAAAATTGTCTGTTATAAAAACATCATATATAAAATGATTGCTAACATAAGTTAAGATTGTAGAGCAAACAAGTTTCGGTTTTCATAAAATATTTAAAATTAATAAGTTAAGATTATAATGTAAACACTATTAGTGTGTTTGGGCATCGACTTGGCAAACGTATTGTTATTATTTATGTTTATTTTGTATTTTTGTAATTTTTTTTGAATTTTTTTTGAATTATTTTTTTTGTGTTATTGCAATACAGAACACGCAAATTGAAATATGTAAGTCTGTTTTCTTGTTGTAATTTGTTGGAATTGACGTGAGAGGCTCAAGTTTTTTTTCGGTATAGAACACGTTAATTTGCTGGCTCATTAATGATAAACATATGCATGACGAAGTGCGATGAGTCGGGTACATACAATAATGAAAACTTGAATGTATGTAAAGCTCCATTGAGAGGCGACAATCGAAAGCGTATTTCGTATATAACTGATAAATAAATGGCGGCAAAAATGCACACCTACGCTTTCAAACAAGAACAACAACAACCGCATTTGGAATAAATTTCGCTTTTATTTTTGAACGGACACTGACTTGTTAACGCTTTTTTTTACGATCGGCCCGTAGAAGCTGCGAGCCCAACTGAGAGTCTCGGACTGAGTCTCTGAGAGACAATGCAATTGCGTTGTTTTGACAAATATGGCAAATATTTGCGGCTCTGCTTAGTTGCAACAATTGTCGAATCTCGAAAATTGTTTGCTTTCTACGTTTTTTTTTTGTTCTATAAATGGGTCAACCAATAAGATAGCAAATACCAATTTCAGAGCGAGGTTTTGGCTGACAACGACCTCGTTACATTACCTGGTAATGTTAACAGAATACAAATCTGTTAAGCACATCTGTTGCGAGCTGAATAACATACTAACATAATATACTTTGAACTTGAAATGAAAAAAAAAAATGTCTGCTAACAATTGTTGTTTTAATTTTATATATGTGGTTCATACCCGATATTTTAAAGGCTTTTGTTTTTTAATGGTTGGCTATTAGCCTTGAACAACCTTTTTTTTTAAACACAGTTCCCGTGAGAAAATTTTAGCTCTGGCTTTGGCTAATATCCTATGTAGAATATAATTATATTTTGTAAATATGCAAGGTATTGGATAAATTTTTTATAAATAATATATAATAATAATAAATATTTTTAATAAATAATAATAAATTTAAAAAAATAAAAAATCGAAAAGTATAATTATTTAAGTATAGATATTTTTATGTAAATGAGCTTGCGGATAGAATATAGCTTTTAAATTTAAAGATGAAACGTTAGTTCATATTCAAGCGACAAATAGCTTTAGAATACTATTTAACAGGTAATATTTTTAAAATTTTCAATTTATTTATGTATGCATGAAAATTTGTCTTTCCTTTTATAAAGTTAAATAAAGCAAAAAAAAAAAAACAAAATTTTTTTAATACTAAAAAATTAAATGAAAAAAAAAATATAATTGTTTTGTCAAGTACGCAAGAATAGGTAAATAATAGATACATATTTTAAGGGACGCCATCTGGCGTTCTGGAAATAATCCTGTGGTGTGGCAACACTGGCAGCGCTGCCACTAATGCGTACTGCAACTGCGCAATGGCCAAATCGTATTGGTAATCACAGACCAAAAAGGCAACACTCGAGTAGGGCAGGTCAACCCTTCAGCCATGCTGTGTGTGTGTGTGTGTGCGTGTGTGTGTGCATGTTTATGTGTGTTGTCGTTGTTTTTGGTGTTTTGTTTTGTACTCTGCCTCTTTTTTCCGTGTTTTCACACAGCTTTCACAGCGTCGACTCTCAGCGAGCGCTTTGTTGTGCGTCTGTCTGTCTGTCTGTGTGTGTGTGTGTGTTTGTATCGGTTGGCTTTCGTTTTGATAGTGACATTGCTCGGCTCGGGCCACCGCTAACTTGGCTTTTGGAGGCTTCAGACTCCTGGCTCCGGTGGTGGAATTTCAGTTGCAGCAGAAGCGCCAGCCAAAACAATACGCATTTTTTTTTTGAACCACTTCGGCTGTCAATTGAAAACTATAAACAAATGTGGCTCAAATTAAATTAACGCACTTTGCTATTTTGGCAGCGAAGCCAAACAAAACAAAAAAAAATATATACAATTATTTAGTTAAATTAAGTGAACCAAAAATCGCACAAATACAACGGTTTGCCTATATACATATAGTTCTGTCCAAAAAAAAGAAAAAAAAAACGGTTAAAAAGAACATATTTGGAAAGCAGCAACAGCGAAAGAAAAAATTTATTGCATCTGTTCAGGCGCATAAGGAAAATGAGCGCAAAGGTAGGCGAAGAGCGCGCTTCGCTCTCTGTGTATGTCTTTTCTATCTGTGTGTGTGTGTGTGTGTGTGTGTGTGTGTGTGTGTGTGTGTGTGTGTGTGTGTGTGTGTATCTGTGTGTGTGTGTGTGTGTGTGTATGTTTGCTATGCTTATGTTTATCGCAATATCAACAATATCTCTTTGTGCCTGACAATTGCGCAAATGAATTTGCAGTAAATTAAATTTTTAATTGGCTTTGCAATTTAATTAGCACTGCACGTGCCACACCCCCTACACCTCCCCCCCTCCGACAATGCATGGTGTGTTGTAGTTGCCTAGGAATAGGAATACTTACTTACTTATGTGTGGTATACATAAATTGCAATGGAATTGTGGCCGTAGCCATTTGGAGCCGAGACATATGTCCAACATATGTCAGGCAGGCCAACGCAAGAGCTGGCGATAGTTGGCAAAAAAGATGGAGAGAGCAGGGGAGAGCGAGAGAGCGATAGGGAAAGAAAGTGAGACAGCCTTATTGTTGTTGTTGGTGTGTGTGTGTGTGTGTGTGTGTGTCTCTGATTACATTTATGTATGATGATAGCAAAGCAAAGTTGAACTTGCCTGAAATGCAATTTGGCGCATGAACAGCTGCTGCTGCCGTGGTGGGAATTGCATTTAAATCCTATTCAGGAACTTGAGCTCCTGGGCCACCCCTTGACGACCCACTTTATTTCCCCAGCAACAGCTCGCATTTATTTCCGTAGTTTTGTATACTTGAGTACCTTTAATAAACTGCGCAATTTATGGCAAATTTTATGGATATCGTTATTTTATTTTCTGAAATATTTTTAACCGACGGTAATGTGTAACATATTGTTGGATCATATACATATATATGTATTAACTTGTCCAATTTTAACTATACTAATATATTTTTTTGACTGAATGAACGGATTCGGATTAATAGCCATGTCCGTCTGTCTATCCACACGTCTGTATAAAGACGTAGATTTCTTAACTAAACTAACTTAGCTAAAGATTTCAATTAAGACTCGTTAAAGTTTGTTTCAAATGATCGATAACTTTTAGTGAAAATCGATTAAAAAGAAAACAATATGAAATTTTAAAGATTTTTTTAAAATCAAGAACTAGAGAAAAAAAATTTGATTTAAATTAATATTTGAATAAACTATAGCGCTGCAAGAATCTATTGCAGTGAGTTTCATCAGGGTATTTATTAGTCGACAGAGTAGAAGCTTGTTGGTTTTTCGTAGAATTTTTGGCAACATATAAAAACTGTTGAAAACTACGTGATTGTGCGGGTCCATCAGTATTTCAAATAAATATTTTCTGTGTATCTCAATTTGATTTCGAGCGAATGCCTATAAATATTTATGAGACTTTAAAATGTAATAAACATTTAATAAATGTTCGCATGGCAAATTGCTAAATTAATGCATACAATTTGGCTGCTAGTTTATAATTCCTATTATTATTGCAGTTTTTGCTTTCAATGGTTTTTTTATTTTTGTAATTTTGTTGTAAAATTTGAAAATTTAAAAAAGTAAATTGTCTTCAAAAATTACTGAGGAGGTGATTTTCATTTTTTTCTTTTTCAGCTAATCAGTTATTTCCGCCAAAAAACATATATACACACACACACGTGTATAAGAGATTCTCACAGTATATAATTCACAGATTATAACTTAAATTATTCACTTCCGTTGCAAGTTCTGATTTGCCATTGAAATCTTGAATGTCTTGTGTGGCAAATTCGATTTAATTTCTGTTTACATCTAATGGAAGCAAATATTGTTGTTTCTGCGCTGGGATTATTATAGATCTCTACTGCACAGCTTTCGGGCAAATATTACCCCCAAGCCTCCACCACTGACTTGACAGACACGTGAGCTACAAGAAAATGCGAAAAAATACAGGAAAATTACTGCGCAACAGTTTTCACTTGCGGCATATTGTAAGCCAACACTAAGTAAATACAGTAGTCACTGCAAAAGTGACGCAATCAAAGCATTGAGATTATTATTCAAGGTATCACAAATTTTGTTATCATGATTTTATTGATTTTTTTTTACTCTTGCTTTTCTTTCTTTTATATATTTTACTTAATTTTGTTAAACTGTTTTCATTTTTCGTTTTTCCCATTCATTGCCTTTCTATGCAATTCTCATGGTTTTAGTAAAAGTTCTGAGAAGGGGATTTCTTGGAATGGTTTATTTATCAAAAAATCTTTTATCAGTTGTCCTGGAAATAAAAGCTTTATAGATGTATGTACATAAATGTTTGTAAATAAAATGCTTTTACTGTCATATAAAAGAAATAAACAAACTTGCATATGGGCACATATTCAAAATATTATATGCATGCACACGATTTTTTGTTTGGAATCGTATGTGAATAATAGAAGAATGTTCGGGTATTTACACTCATATGAACAATTGACGCACAACGGCGCTAAAATAAAAGCTGATATGTCGGGTAATAATAATTAATAATTTGCGTTCTTTCGGTTAGCAAATTCCTTTTGGATAAATGTATTCGAATGTTTACAGACAGGCGCGCACACACACACACACACACACACACACACACACACACACACACACACACACACACACACACACACACACACACACACACACACCCAGTTACACAATTGAGTCAATTAATTTGTTTATAGTGCAAAACCATTTGAATGCGAGAACCGAATCCAAAAGCCTATGGCCGCAGTCTTCGGTCAAACATCTTTCGGCTATATAGTTGCGGGTATCGCCATCAGCATTAGCATCGGTATCGAGCTGCGCGGTATCGTTGTGCGGCATCGTTCAGTGCACATTCAACGGTCATGGGATGAACATCGGATATCGTGTATACGCGTTATCTCTGGCGTCCCCCTCTTTCACAAATACACACAAACAAACAAACAAACAAACACACACACTCTCTCTCTCTCTCTCTCTCTCTCTCTCTCTCTCAGTGGTCTGTCAGACCAAGATCTAGACATCCGAACTGTTTTACGCGTCCAGCAAATGAACAACAACATAAACAACGGCAAACAAACAAACAACGGGAACTTTGATTTTGTTAATTATATATCGAGTTAGTTGTTACTGTAAGTTTGTCGCCTAATTACGGAAAATGTGGCTCACCGATTGCAGAACGGTAGGTGTGGGTGTTAGTGTGCCTGTATGTGTGTGTATGTGTGTGGTTTCCATATGTGGCTTATCACTGCGAATTCAGACTTTTATGGCCAAACATGCTATGCGATAAAAACGTAAGCAATGTATTTATGCATATAGAAATTGAAGTAAACTTCAATATGAAAGACCCAACATATTTGAAAACCACGTATTTTTTTAAATAACTTTTATTTATAGATGTTATTCTGAATAGCTAATTTTTTTAAATATAATATTGAAATTTAACATGCTTGCTTGTGCTTGATTTTTTAAAAAACTTCAATTGATTTGGAAATCAAAACTATATCTGTAAATGCAATCTTTAAGTAAAACTTTTAACTGTGTACAATTGTTTGATTCAAATAAGGATTATATTTTAATTTGCACAACAAAATTTGGTTTGGGAGCAATTTTTACAGAAAACAAAATTAATGTGGTCTTATTTTTTTTTTTATACATATACATATATTTACGATGTATTCTTTTATTGGATTGATTTACTCAATAATTAATCATTTTCCTTTTATGAATTGGATTATTATTTTTATGAAATTGTTGTCATAATTGTTCAACATAATGAAAGTATTCTTTGTTATTATTTTCAATTAACTGATTTATAAAACATAAAAATATTCTTTTAAATAAGCATGGTTTTTTGTCAGTCTTATCTAAAGATCATCAACATTCGTTTAAAATGTTAAATACTTTACTTTGCACAACAAAAGATACATAAATGTGAAAATATTTGAACGATACAAATGCCAAATCACGGCCGGGTGTATATAAGGGGAGGGGGCACGGGGGGGAGCGAGGTGCCAAACGATATGTGAAAAGAGCCCAAGCTACAGAGAGCAGAAACAGGGCGCCGAAAGCTCTACGATGACGTACTGAATTGTGTGTAGTACATAAGTTAAGACATTTCAAAGTATTCCCAGAAATACAACAAAAAAAATATGAAATTCGTACACCACCCGACAGAAAGGAGATTTGAACATTAATTAATTAAATAATAAAACTGAAAAAATAAATTATATCAAATTAAATACCTTAGTTACGTATGAATTATTCCCACTTATATATATATATTTTTTTTAAATTTCATACATGTCTTTTTTCATAAAAGGCCAAACAAAATTTCCACTTATTCTAAATGATGAGGAAAGTAGTGTCTGTAGATATGAATTGCATATATGTATGTGAACAGCACTTGTTGGTATCTTATCTCAATCTGAGCGTTTGCTTAGTTGCAATTTACATATGTATGGGTATAGCAATGAGAGATGAATGGAAACCGAGCCGCTGATAATAATCGACTTAAATAAGGTCGTACCCGACCAGAGCCAGTTGTTAATCTGGATCAGAGCGCGCCTGCACCAATATAATGTAGATGGATCACAACCGACTAACCGACTTGCTTTTGTATATTGTATATGCATCTTACAGATGACACGCTACAAACAGACCGAGTTCACGGAAGATGATTCAAGTTCAATTGGCGGCATACAGCTGAACGAGGCGACCGGACACACGGGCATGCAGATACGCTATCACACGGCCCGGGTAAGTTGCCGTACAATCCACGTGCCGAGGCGGCAACAAATCGCCAACACATATTTATGACAATGACCCAAAAACCAGCGACGGAGATTTGATTAGATTGAAGGTCACCATACAAACTAGATCACCCAGTAAATAGTTTGCATATTTTCTCGTACAGTGGACACAAATTAGAATGTACAATAAATGAGAACTAACATTAATATTGCAAATCTCAAGAATGGGAATTTATTAATCAAAATATTTTGATTTCTATTGTTGGAACTTTCAATTGGGTTGTATATTTAACAAAATAACAAGCTATGTTTTTTGGCAGGCCACATGGAACTGGCGTTCACGAAATAAAACCGAAAAATGGCTGCTTACGACCACATTTCTCATGGCCATTGTGATTTTAACACTTCTCACCATGATTCTTACCAATGGCACTGATAACACCAATCATGTGGTTCACGTACAGCCGCATAAGAAGGGTAAGAAAATTGAATTACAATATGCATTATATATATATATATAGTCTGTACAATAATGTGTGTTGTTTCAGACTGTTTGACAGCCGATCAGTTGCCCTGCTTGAACGAGCATTGCATATTTGCCTCAAGTGAGATTCTCAAATCTATAGATGTCACAATCGATCCTTGCGATGATTTCTATGGTTATGCTTGGTAAGAACAATTTTCATTTAGTTTTACGTTTACTTAGAAATCTACCTAAGATTAAGGCAATGACTGAATTCCATGTGGAAAGGAAGATTCAATAAAAGTTACAATTATATCTTTAAAAATAAAAGTATAACTATTAGATAATAACTTTGTTTTAATATAAAAGTTTTTATCCAAAATTTTGTGCAGATACTTTAGTTTATTACAGATGCTTTAAAATCGAAATCGTATTATTTTATTAAGTGTGTTATATACTATTGTATCTCATAGAGAATTCTTATGTTAATATGAGTGTATTTTAGAGATACTTTTATACTTTACCTATACTTTTGTATTTTTTAGACTACAGATATTAGTTCACATAATTTGAAGTATATTTTTATGTAAGCTACTTTACTTCGAAGTTATTTAAATTACTCAAAAATGCAGATACTTTTGTAACTCACAGATACTTTTGTATCTTATGAATTAAATTATTTTTTACTGTTTTTCATAGGACTATAAGTTCTATTAAATAATATGGAATATCTCGACCAACTTGAAGGAAATTTGTAATTCTAAGATACAAAAATATCTAGTTGTTTTCCTTGTTTCATTCATTGTTACTCTTTTGGAGCTCAAGATTATATATTTATATATTTATCTCTAACAGCAATCAATGGATCAAGAATAATCCCATACCGGAGGGTAAGTCCACGTGGGGTACATTTGGAAAACTGGAGCAGATGAATCAGCTAATTATCCGCAACGTTCTGGAGAAGCCAGCGAAAACGTTTAAATCGGATGCGGAACGCAAGGCAAAAATTTACTATGAGTCGTGCCTGGATGTGGACGAGCACATGGAGAAACTGGGCGCTCAGCCAATGAACGATTTGCTGAAACAGATTGGTGGCTGGAATGTGACGCAGAGCGGCTTTAATGTGTCCAACTGGCAGCTGGGCAAAACGCTCAAGATACTGCACAACAAGTAAATTTGAATTTGAATTTTTAAAATGTGAATTTTATATTTTTTTTTTTTTTTAAATAACTCAAAAAACACATTATAGATACAATTTTAACTGCTTGTTCGGCTGGGCCATCGGCGAGGATGACAAGAACTCGACGCGGCATATCATACAGATCGATCAGGGCGGCCTGACGCTGCCCACCGCGGACTACTACAACAACAAGACAGACATTCACCGCAAGGTACTCAGCGAGTACATCGAGTACATGACAAAGATATGCGTGCTACTCGGCGGCAATGAGACCGATGCACGCGTCCAAATGGAGGCGGTGATCAACTTTGAGAAAAAGCTGGCGAACATCACCATACCGATGGAGGATCGACGCAACGAGGAGGCCATGTACCATCCAATGAAGCTCAAGGATCTCATTAAGCTGGCACCCTTTCTCAATTGGACCGATCACTTTGACAATGCCATGCAAATAGTGAACAGGCGTGTCACCGATGAAGAGATCGTTGTCGTCTATGCGCCCGATTTCCTCAAGAATCTGTCCAACATCATAATGGGCATGCAGCAAACGGAGGCTGGCAAAATGTAAGTTCGCTTTAATCACTGCTGTAGAATCACTTTTTAGTTGGAAGGAAGCTATCTTTGTAAGTCCAAATTATTTATTTTTGATAACAAATACTTCAACAAGTATAATTAATAATCAAATTCGATTAGCTCTACGAAAATTACTAGTTGAAATTATCGAAGATAATTACTTGTTGTGTTTCTACCATAATGAGATGGCTGCTTTTGCTCAAATTAATAATTTTTCGAAATTTAAATTAACAAGATTATTGATTTTTATAATTTATATATTTATAATATGAAATATTTCAAATGCTTCAGGCGAACATAACACACTGAATTTGGTGCATCTGGCTCTTATAGTCTCTGAGATATGCTATTTAAAGCAAGTTTTCAAATCGATTTTTATCGATGCATTGAAAAGGGACAAGTTATCGAAAAAATTAAAAACTTGTTCTGCGTCGGACATGGCTAAATCAACTCAACTTCCTTTTGCCTGTTAGATACATGTGCACAAATAATTATACTCGGGTGTAACCGACTGCACAATACTCGTTCACATTTGGTTTACCAATCCAAAGTCTTTTTGCCATATTCCAGTTTCCAATCGGTTTCCCTATTGGGAGTTTATCGCTTCATTGAATCGTTGTTTTTATTTCGCAGAACGCTGAATAACTATCTGATTTGGCAGGCGGTTCGCACGCTGACCAGCTGCTTGTCGAAACCGTTCCGGGATGCGTACAAAGGTGTGCGCAAGGCGCTGATGGGCTCCGATGGGGGCGAGGAGGTTTGGCGCTACTGCGTCTCCGATACGAACAATGTGATTGGCTTTGCAGTTGGGGCCATATTCGTGCGCCAGGCGTTCCATGGCGTTTCCAAGCCGGCCGCGGAGCAAATGATCGGCGAGATACGCGAGGCGTTTAAATTGAATTTACAGAATCTCAGCTGGGTGGACAAGCAGACGCGTGAGCGTGCCATCGATAAGGCCAATGAGATTTCGGATATGATCGGCTTTCCCGACTACATACTCAATCCCGCTGAGCTGGACAAGAAATATGCGGAGCTGAATATCACCGCAAATGCGTACTTTGAGAACAACATCCAGGTGGCCATTTACAATTTGAAGAGCAATCTGAAGCGTCTGGATCAGCCGGTGAATAAGACCAATTGGGGCATGACGCCACAAACGGTGAACGCCTATTATACGCCCACCAAAAATCAGATAGTCTTCCCCGCCGGCATTCTGCAGACGCCCTTCTTTGACATCAACAATCCGAAGAGCCTCAACTTTGGCGCAATGGGCGTGGTCATGGGACACGAGCTGACGCACGCCTTTGACGATCAGGGTCGGGAGTACGATAAGTTTGGCAACATCAATCGCTGGTGGGACGCCAAGAGCATCGAGCGATTCAACGAAAAGGCCGAGTGCATTGCCAACCAGTACAGTGGATACAAGCTGAACAATCGCAATCTGAACGGCAAACAGACATTGGGTAAGTTCTCGATCAATTCTGGATTGAAACTCACTGATATTGGAATTGTGTGCAGGTGAGAATATAGCGGACAATGGCGGCCTAAAGGCGGCCTATCATGCCTATCTGCGCACTAAGCTGGGCAAGGATGCGGATATCCTTAAGTTGCCGGGCCTGAACTTGACACATCCGCAGCTCTTCTTTGTTTCCTTTGCCCAGGTGCGTATTTAAGCAGTTATCTATAAACGATATTATGAATAATATATGTATTTAAAGGTCTGGTGCTCCAGCACCACAGATGAAACCAATTTGCTGCAGATGGAAAAGGATCCGCATTCGCCGTCGCAGTTCCGTGTCATCGGCACACTGTCAAATATGAGAGAGTTTGCCGAGGTTTTCCAGTGCAAGCCCGACACACGCATGAATCCGATCAAGAAATGCGAAGTCTGGTAAAACTGCAAATACATAAAACAGATCTCATCCACTTTTTGAAATACCAAAAAAACAAAAACAAAAAAAAAACCAAATTTAATACCAAATAACTTATCAAACCGCCGCACAAAAAAAAAAAAAAAAAAACAAAAAAAAAAAATGGAATCAACTATTACTCGCATAAAGAAAATGCTATAAATAACGCATATTCGATAGATGGATTGATAAGAGAGCTTATCGTTTGAAATGTTTCTGTTGTTGTTCGTTTCCCATATATTTGTATATATACGCTTGCAGATTAGCACAAGTATATCAAAGCCCCATAAATAATATGTCTGTCTAATAACTAACAATTCTTGTGTAGTCCCTTTATTGAAGAAGCTGATTTATCTCGTCGTTTTCTATGAGAACTGTTGGTAATTAAATACCTTAATTTACCACCGAATGCAATTACTTTAAAGTGTTGAAAACCATTCTCTACAGCCTAAATCAATACAATAACTAAAGATAATTATGTAATTATTTGTATTTAAATTCCCAAGTAATTCGAAATTTTGTATCTATATACATTTCGAATCTTTCAGTTTTTTAATTATTGGGAATCCAAACGAATTGTACTAGAAAAGTTCTTAAACATAATATCATAGGGCATTTACAAATTTATCAAATAGATATATATTGATGTATCTAATAGGAAGTAAAGCATATATTTTTTCTTTCAATATTGATGTTGTTATTATTAGAACTAGATCGCTTTTCCGTCATATTTTTGAAATTCAATAAACATAGAGATGATATAGAGTCTATGTAAATTTTAAATACTTTTTATATTCCGAATGGGCTATTGCAAGCTTATATGTATATTTTCGGCATGTCGAAAGTTATTAACTTGTATTATTTACCATAAAAAAAAAAAAAAAAATAAAATAAAAAAGAAACGTCAGTCATTGTGCCTAAACGATAAAATATCTGACGATAAACTATTTGCATACTTTTGCGAGCGGACATTTATCGACTTTAAGTCGAGTCCGTGCCGCAGTGTACCAAAGCTGAGACTTAAAAAACAACAACAACAACAACAACTAGATCAGATTGTCTTTAATTGTGGCTCAGATTAAATCAAGTAAGCGAAGGCCTGACACAATTAATGACAAATCAATGAAAAGTGGAAAAGAATAAGGCACATTTTGCTTTAAAATATATATGTGTATGTATGTAGTAGATATAAACAATTTGTAACTGTAAACGTAAGGGTCAGTGTTAGGCCCCGCTAAAGATAACTGTGTAACTAGCTATTTGTAAAACTATTTATGTATATTTGATGTATAAAAGGAACTTACCTGAAATCGTCGAAAGGTCTAGCTTGAGAGGAAAGGAATGTATCAGATATTGTGTGTGTGTGTGTGTGTGTGTGTGTGTGTGTGTGTGTGTGTGTGTGTGTGTGTGTGTGTGTGTGTGTATGTGTGTGAGGGATTAAGCGATAGTTTGCAAGCGAGATAGAGAGCACATATTTGGTGCAGTTACTTCTGCCTTTTTCGTTGCCAAACTCCAAAGTGCGAAACATATTTGCAAGCCAATGTATATATAAATATACATATACATATTTATGTAATTGATAAAAAATGGTAGCAAATATCATAAATTACACATTTTTTTAGTGGTTAAACAAAACCAATACCAGCTATATTAGTTATGGCCTAATCTTAAGATAATTTAGTCAAAAGTTATCGTATGAAAATATAAACCTTGTGTATTTTATTCTTTCTTTTTTTATTTTTTATTTTTCACTAAAAGCCGTAGTTTTTATTTTGTATTTTGTATTATTTTTTAACGCGTGTGTTTAATGTGTGTATGTCTGCAGCTTGTATAAAAAACCAGACCATAGAACAAAACAACACCAAATAAATGCATGGGCATTATAGTATCTAGCAGTTTCCAAAATAATATTCTAAAAATTATAACGAATTAAATTAAAAATAATAAATAGTAATACCAAACCGATTTTAGATCACTGAGCAAGCATTTGGCACATATCAAGTTTAATAATAAAAAAAAAACAACGTACAACAATGATATGTGTTTAGTATTCTATGACACATACGATTTATTGAGAACATAACACCAAATGTATGAAATTTATGTAATAGGAAACTAGTCAGATTTCCAATGAACTAATATACATATAAAAGCAGTAAAATATGATATAATTATATATATGTAATGTGCTCAATGGTACCAAATTCCACATATTTCTTAGGTAAAATACGATAAACCAAATGCATGAAAACGCAAGAAAATACACCAGAAATAAATAATACAATAATATATTATAAATTTGCCGAGATCTGTATAAAAACGGGTTCCTTATTTTAACAACCACTCAATACGGATATAAGAAACTATCTATGTGAATTGCACAAATATTTAGGTATCGATAGCTTTTTTTTTGGTTTGTTAAATATATATATATATAAATAATATATATATAAATATTTAACTAAAACGAATGCATTTAATTTATATTTTATTGTTCTTTTTGTATGGAACTTTGATGAAACCGGCAATGGCTAAACAATTTTAGTGTCCAATATATATATAAATATATATATACATACGATTCTGAATAAATAAATAAATGTATACACATGCAGATATATATAAATATTATGCATAAATAATAGATGGAAATCACAACTATACTATTAAACGTACACACATACAGAGGTACGGGCATGTGTGTGTGTGTATCGAGAAACAAATTATTTTTATTGTCAATAACTAAAATATTGTATACATATGAAAGCGAAATAAATTCCAATAACTGAGTGTGTAAAATATATATTTTTTATTCTTACTGACAGCTCATGAGCATGGCGCAATACTCGTTAACATAAATCCCAAAAACGAAAAAAAAAATTAAAAATAATTGTAACTGGGCGGCTTTGAACCTACGGTCTATTGCAAATCTAGACTGCAAAAATTCGAAAAGGAACTTAATTTTGTTAAATTAATTTAGTAAATTTGTTAATTATAGCTTTAAAACTGCGGCAGATATTTTGATTATATCGATTTGTGAGTTTTTTCTGACTTGGGTGTACAAAAGAAAAAAAATATATTCTGAGTTTCCTCTAGTTTCACATTGAGAGCGAGTTTAAAAAAGCATTTCCAAAATAAATAACAAGAGTAGCATGTGATTTTTAGCGCATTTTAAATGTATTTATATCGCTTGTTTGTCCCTCTGCTCGTATTTTAGACTGTGGCCGCTGACCACGCCCCCGGCCATTGGCAGCTTAGGCGTGGGATATGCATATATTTAGATAAAGTTGCTGTGCCACCTGGCAGCGAAACAGCGGGCCAGCTATCGACATCGATTTGGAGTCTGCTTGAAATCCTTGCGGACATTCTATTTTTATCTGTGCGGCTGATCCTGGTCGCCTGGCAACCTGCGTATAAAGCATTTAATCTGCTTAGCCCGACCCGGCGCTGACTGTGCTTGGACGGTCTCCACTTCCGCCTCTCCGCCCCCTCCATCTCTCCGATGTCTTGGATGCTTTGTTGTCAACCCCAATTGTAATTATACAAGGCGCACTTACTGCCAGCAGTAAACTGATGCGTCTTTTTATGATGCCACTGTCGAGAAACCAATTTCCAGTTAGCTTACTTTTATTTCGTGCTCGGCTCCTCAAGTTTCCTGCATTAATTTTTCACTCATTTGCATTTGATTTTCATTGTTGGCTGTTTAAATTTTTTAGTACAGCTGATTGACAAATTTCGCCAAAAATCAGATAACTATGTTATTCAGCTGGCATTTCTGCTTTGCATTTGGAATAAATGTCAAACATAAAATAATTTGATTTCAGTTAAAATATACTTACAACAGAATATTTTATAATATTCGCACAAATTTATTTATGACATAAGTAATATTCAAGTTATAAGTTCTATTAGTATATTAGTTAATTAAGCTATTTTATTATATTAGTTAATTAAGCTATTTTACATAGCTTTTAAAGCCGCTGAGATATTAAAAAACAAGTGAGAAGGCTCTAGTCGGGCCCGCCCGACTATGAGATACCCTGGACCCTGTTTTACCCATTTTCAATGGGTTCAGGGTATAATCATTTTTAAAATAAACTTAAAATGCGCTTCGCTAAAAATTAGATAGAGTTTATTAAAGGTAATTGTTATCTAATTTTTTAAAAAAAAAAAAATAATTATTTAAATATAAATAAAAAATGTTCTGTCTACACCACTGTTTGATTGTATTGGTTAAGTTATGAGCATAAATGTTGGCTTTCTTGACAGTTCAATTAGCAACGTTTTATTTAATTAAATGGATATGTGGCTGGGCTTAGGTAAAGCTAAATGCAAAATGTGCTGACGATTAAATTATCACCGCATTTGGAAATGCGTTGAGACTTGGATGTCAATTTGCATAGCAGCTAATTAATGCAATTTCAATCAAAATTATTTGCGGATAAGCAGCAGGCCGCAAAGCCAACAACAAACCGAAAACCGAAAACCAAACGAAATCCAAATCCAAAGCCAAATCCAAATTTAAGCACAAAACCAAGTGCAAATCCAAAATCTAAGTCCTGGCAAATGTGCTGAGTCAGCCGCCCAAGCGCTCGACGAGGAGACAACTGGGCCGGATGGCAATCAAGCGTGCATTATGTTGACACGCCCACTCGTCCAAAGTGTCATCACACACACACACACACACACACACACACACACACACAATATGTGTGTGGGCAAGGGGTGAGTGGGTGGACTAAGCAGATGTGATGTCCCCTTGCCAAGTCATATAATTTGCCAGCATTTTGGCTTTTTATTTAAATATGTTAATCAAGGGCCAAGTAATTAGGTAAATTAAATGTTTTCACTCTGCCTTCAGCCGCAATGCACAAAACACGCCATTCCCCTGGCCTAGTCACTCTGTCTGTCTGTCTGTTTGTCTGTGTGGCTGTCATGTCAAGTACTAATTTTTTGCATGTTGATTTAAATTAACATAAGTAAACGCACATTGTGGGCGTTTATGTACATATAATAAACGCATTGTTGTACATATACAATTCACATACCTACATACATATGTGTGTGTGTGTGTGTGTGTGTGTGTACCGGACACACACACACTTTCAAGTATGATTAAGCCTAGAACTTATCTGCTTAATTTTAAATGTCAACAATTTATTATAAAATGCCCCTCAACATATTGTGTGTGGCACTTGTCCGTGTCGGCTTTTCAAATGCCGTTGACATGCTCATTAGCCCATTGCCACGCCCACCAACTTACAAATGACAAAACTTTGCACTTATTTGTGTAAACCATTTCACAAAGCATTCGTAGCAATCAACATTTGCACTAGAGAAACTAGTTTGGCAAATTGAAAACTTTAATGATAAGTTCTATTTCTATCACATAAAAAAATGTATTCAAATTAAGTAGATTATATTGTATCGTATCAAAGGTTTGATAAACCTAAAGGAACAAATATTCGACTTAAACTTCTGTGCAAAGCTGTTTTTTTATATGTACTTATAAGTTCTTCATACCCTGTATTTGGTGGATTTGGGTGTAGGTGCATTTGTTAAAAGTTACAATTATTCTTGGCATTCTCCTATAACAAGTGAACAAAATTAATGTTGTATAAAATAGATGGCAGAAAAAATAAAATAATGAAAATAATCAAATAAGTCGGGTGGCAGTAGAAAACTGTCTTAATTTTGATTAATCTTTCGATAAATATTGATTTTTTGGAATTTGGGTGAAAACTATAGATTACCGAAGTATATGTATAATATATTCCATATTTCAAGTCTCTAGCACAATCCAAAAATACTCCTTTCGCTTCGTGAGCGAATACCAAAAACTGTTTTCTAGAAATTGGGGAAGTTGAAAGGGTATAAACATCGAATAAAAGATACCAAAGTTTAGTAAAAAATTATATTGCATTTCTGTGTTCTCGTAACGAAATTTGTATATATATACAAATATTTAAATGAAAAGCTGCAATTAATTGGGATGAATATTTCTTGGAAACTTCATTCAGTACATGTTGCAAAAGCCAATGGTTGCACTATCATTTTCTGCTAGTATTTTGTAGCTAGCTGGCATACTTATATAATTAGCAGCAAACAGTTACAAATTGTATTTTGCGACTTTTGTGCTCACATTTTAAGGGGGGGGGGGGGGGGGGGGGGGGGGGGGGGGGGGGGGGGGGGGGGGGGGGGGGTTGTATATTGTGGTGTTGGGACTTGCACGACGAAATGAGATTTTAACCGCAAATATCAGCAAACAGTTTCTGCTTTGGCCCGTGACGGTCCATGCGCTGGCAATAAAATAACAATCAACGCAAGCCGCGGCCGTTCCGTGGTAAAGGCGTTAGCTGTGGACTGCGGATGTGAGCGGGGTGGTGGGGGGGACGGGGAGTGCTGGGGGTTGGCAGGCGCAAAAAGTTTGAAGTGCTGGCAGGAGGAGCAACATCAACCGGTAACCAACATAGTCGGCCAACCGACAACAATGTTCAACAAAAAACCACCCATATTCGAGGAAAACGCACTTTATTCTGACCCAGCTAAAAGGCAGAGGCGCCCCCCCAATCCCCTTCTGCTTTTGTGCCAACCTCCCCTCACTGTGTATTCTGTTTCAGCATTTGTGATTTTCATTGCAAAAGTTCCTCAGTTCGCTTTGGCATTTGTTTTCACAAATTAATGGTATAATTTCAATCTCTTAATTGAAGTTAATTGTCCACGATTGTTCAGAGTATTAAAAAGTAAGGCAATATTGTTTGTAGCGTAATATATGAAAATTATGTTGATTTTGATTTATGAAAAACAAACAAAAATAAGAAGTCTAAGAGGCATAGTATAAAATAAAAATAATTTAAATAAAATAAGCTGTAATGTAAATAAAAATATAAACAAATTGATTTCAATATGACTAAACACATATGTTAGTTTTATTTTTTAGTCTCAAATTAAATTCAATTTGATAATTTATTTACAATATTTATGTATAGCCGTCTGTCTGTGCGTCTGTCCGTCTGTATGAACACCGTTTTCCTACAATCGATAAAAATCTACAAACTCAAATTTTTTTTAAAGACATAACATTTTTTAATTAAAGTTTTTAATAAATAAAAGTCATTGCTTATTTTGCTATTGAAAATATGAACGGAGTCTAAAGAAGATATTGACCTGCGTGTGAACTGTAATCTATCAATCAGTCGGTCAATTCATCATTCTACTGCGTCGACTTAAGCCTAAACAGTAAACAGTACCATACATAATAATAAGTAAAATAATATTTACAGAAAAAAAAATTAATAATTATTCAAAATAATTTAAAGTTAAAGTCAACATTTTATTTTCTTCTATTTAGTAATTGTAATATGTTTATATCGGCTAACAATAGTGACTAAGATGGAGAAATGAGAGTGAAACTAATTTTAAAAGAGATGCTGTAAAAGTTTTTGCTAATTTATACGTGGTGTTTATTAAATTGCTTGTAAAATTGCTCTTAATTAGTTGCAAGGGCAAGTGTTTTAACCGAACCAGTAATTGAGCCATAAATTCAAATGTTTATTACATTGGCCAATTTCAACAAATTGTGCTCCAGACCAGGCCCCTTTCCCCCTGAACGGTTCTTTGATATGGCTCATTTGGTTTGGCCAAGTGTTAAGTGTCTCTCTGCCGCTCTCTTCGTATTTTGGTTCTTGGTATTTTGGAAGTGTTTCGCTTCTGTCCGGCGCTGACAATTTCAATTAAGTTCGACTTTGGCCCGAAAGTATGCAACACATGTTTGCACTCAGCTGCGTACAAGGCGCCAACTATAGTCGTAAAGGGCGCACAACTGTACATAAATATCGCATGACTTTGGTGTAAGTTAAGGCAATGTGCACTCAGCACTTAAGCACACTCTTATACACACACACACACACACACACACACACGAAGAAGATGAAACGCGTATGTAAAATATATATTTTCACGCGCCCCAGTGAATAATTCAGCAGCTCTACCAAGCCCATCATCAAGTGCTCCACTCGAAAATGAGTTACTTTACATAACTAAGTAATTGGCGGGCCTCAGTGACAGCGGCTCAAACGTGAAATTATTATAAACAAACCATTTGGCAGTCGTAAAAAACGCTCGAACAAAAAACAAAAAAAAAAAAAAAAACGAGAGTGAAAAATAAAAAGAAATTTTTGGTGACTGACATAAAAAGCGGCGGGAAATTTCTTCATTATGCAGAGGCGCGGCCGCAAAAAAGCGCCAAAAGTGCCAATGGGAGCAGCAAAAGTGTAAAATATAAAACATATTTAAATGCAATAAAGCAGCAAACATCAGACACCAGACAGCAGACACACATATGTATATGGACCACATACACTCCACTTAGTTACATTTATGTATTTTTTTTTCAAGTGTTACAATTTATTAAAATCGTATCAGACGTTAAAGATCCAAATTAAAATATATGAAGTATAAAAATTTTATTATGTTGGCATTTTTGTCAACTACGAGCCAGGTTTAAAAATTGCGTTCAGTGTTTTTGTTTGGTACATTCTGATCATCAATCAGTTAGTATTTTTTATTTATATTTATTTTGATATTTATATTTGTAATTATGTTTATATTTATATTAATTATAATAACTTATGTTACAGCATATTTGGCATGGTTTTCTCTTAAATTTACTCGTCCTTTCGACCACAAATTTCTCAAGGAGTATCGCTAATTGAATAACATTCGTACAGTGCCTGCTGGGCGCACAGAGAAAAGAAAACATTGAACAGCTTATGGTTGGGCCAGTGGATTAGTGCCCTGATCCTGGGGACTGCATAAGCCGCTTTCCCAGCCGCGGCTGCTTTTGTTGTAGCCGATTTGTGAAACGTTCTTCTGCCTTCCTCAGCAGTCAATTCGGTAGCTGCATTATAAGCAGTACAGTGTGTACTGAGTAAGCACAACTTAAGCGTCATACAATGTATTATGCTCGCTGGCGCACCCCGGATAGCCAGGCGTGACCGGGGCCAGCTGCGGCAGTTAGAGTTGCTGCATTGCCTCCGTCCAGAGGTCGGGCCTTGGCCTAAGCTGGTGTAGCATGTCAACTGCTTGAATCGGTTGGGCTTCTGGCTATGTGGCGCTCACAACATTCACTTGGCTTTCGTTCCGTCCATCGTTCCGTCCATATTCCATCTGAGCTGGCGCAATTGTGCAATGCACTTGTATAATGCTGTACTGAAAGGCGGCGTTTAATTTGCTGGCGAGTGCGGCTTACGTTTCGCATTAACTCAAATTGAATGCGATGCATTTTTGATTAAGTTGAAAACGCTTTGAAATTGCCTTTTGTCAGCTCAGGCTCCCTAATCAGCCGCTCAAGTTTTCATTGCGTGTGTACAATACAATTGTATATCTGCTGCCACACACACACACACACACACACACACACACACAGGCAATGGTTTGGTCGCAAAGCTTTTGGTCCCTGCCCGATCTAAATAATTGTCGCCACATTTCTTGCTTCAAATTGTATTTTCTCATTCAATGAAAATCAATTGTACAAATATTTCGCTCATCAAAAAACTTCAAACAACATTCGGCACTATATAGGCTCCCACCCCACTCTTTGGGGCAGCCAGACTGACAGACTGACAGACAGACAGTGAGGCATTCCCCCCTTACTATATTTTGCTTACATTTCTGTTTTGCTGTTGTTCTTCTACTTTTTGTTATTTACTTTTTTTTACAACCTTACAGCCATACAATGTTTGTGCCCCAGGCATTTGCCAGAAAATGTTGCCTTACGGTGACCTTCAATGAGCTTTTACAGATTTACGGCTCTTCAATTAGTAAGGGACCCAAAAATGTGTGTCGATAGCTTCTCCACTTTACGCTCATCCGTCGACTATTGTAAAGTTTTTTAACGCCCTTATTCATTAATCCATCAATAATTTCAATGAAATAAATCGAGCTCTTAAATTCAGATTAATTTAACATAGTATGATGATATTTACCACTTTGCACTTCAATATAATATTTAATATAATCTTTTAATATAATCTTTTTTGATTTATTTTTAATTTACCAAATATTAAATATTAACATTACTTTATTAACAATTCAGCCAAAAGGAAATTATAGTTGATGCAAAGCAATCTGTCTAATGAACAATATAATTATCTAATCCTTATCAAGTTTGATGTAATAAAATATTTATAATATTCTTTTAAATAAAAACTGAACCAAATAATAGTAATCCTATTCGGAAGGCAACGGATTCTCTCTTACAAAGGTATAAAATGATGTCCTGATCGAAAAATTAATAAGTATTTTATGGTATCTAGAAAATAGGCGGCATATTTATAGCGTTTAATTGATCAATAGAATTCCGGAATATTCCTAATTAAGGAATGGGTATCAAATCCCTTAACCAACACCGCCATTGTATAGACAATCGATTGTTGGTCCGGTTCTGTTCTGACCACGTTAAATCAAGCTAATGAACTGTTAATTGTACCAAAGGACCGTGCTGTGGAGGCGGTGCGTGGCGGGACGGGGCGAGGTTAGGATGGTGCTGGATAAGAGCTGTCAGCAGGGCGCACTTTGTTTTGTGACATATATTTTCAAGTGCGAATATTTTTGGGGCATCCATTGAAATCAATTTTGTAAATAATTAATATGCTCTTTAGTTGTGTGTGGCCCAAGGGGGCGGGGTGGGCACCGCGGGGGGAGGGGGTTGGGGGGTGTCTGACAGGACTTGAATATTTGTTCGCTTTATTTATCAGCCTAATTGCATTACACTTTTGCGGTTTTATGGTTAGAAAATGAAATTCAACATGAACAATATGATGATAGTGTGTTTGTGTGTGTGCGTGTAAGTGTGTGCGTTCGTTGGCTTGTTTTGTTGTTGTTGCGTGTATATGGGCGTGTGTCCCTTTGTCTGGCATCAGTATTGACAACGCTGACAAGTAGAATTAATTAATGTTCATTATTCTTACACGAAATTACCTATTTACATAACATAAACAAAATGCGTACATATATAATTTTGATATTTAATTTTCCACCAACTAATTGATGTAATTGATAAATGGTCGATAGTGAAACAGATAACGAGCTTAGTCAAATCAACCATTGGTCCTTTAAGTAATTATAATCTATATCAAGCGTTTTGACAGCAGTTGATTAACATGTAAACAGCAATAAACATGAAATTTGTAGATATGGGTAAGTTTTCGTCAGTCCGTAGAATGTCTTCCTCAGTTTTAGTGGGAATTTTGGGCGGATAGATTTGATATTAAAATGTTACATTCTCGAAACCAATCCTCCCATATTTCAGTCCCATAACTTTGCCAAAACTGAGCCGATGTTCATGTTTGATGTCATTTTATCCATGATTTGTCTCTAAGATCAATTGTGCATTTAAAATATTTGCATATTTGAAAATAAAATTTTTTGAAATTTTTGGTCAAAAAATCACTTTCTTACATATTTTTGAAATTGAAATTTTCGAATTTATGTTTTTAATCGATTGTGTTTGGCATAATTACCACAAAAAAACAACATTAAAGGTGTTTTTCAGTGGTTCAAATTTTTTGTCAAAAATCATCCCGAAATTGACAATGATTTTTATTGAAACTCCCATATCCATGATTTGTCTTTTATATTAATTCTGCATTTAAAATATTTGCATTTTTGAAAATTAAATTTTTTTTAAATTTTTTGGTATAATTGCCAATTATTAAACCGAACAAACTACAGTTTGAGAACCCCTGATTCTCACATAAAGTCGTACTTTACTTGGCTAGGAATAATAGATGCCAACGCGCAGCTGATGGATTTCGATTATATATAGAGAGAGAGAGAGAGAGAGAGTCGAACCGCAATTCTGATTTTGATTGACTCTTTTATAGTTTCTCAGGTAGATTTGTTTGCTCACATCCACAGATTGTTGATGGATGAACGGTTTATCAATTCGAGCAGAAACAACGGGCATTCACTTGAAAGTGTTGCCGCTCTAATGACCCCAACTACAAAGCTGCTGCAACTTTAATAGAAGCGAAACTTTCACTTCAACTTTCAACGTTGATGGATCGCCTGCACTTTGTGAAACCGGCACAACATGTTGACGGGTGGTGGCAGCCCCCGTCACCCGTCCCCCTCCCCACCCCCAACCCCTTTTCTCTTCAGGCGGACTTACCGCCTTATTTGATGCTGCATTCTGATGCTGCAGTTGCCCAGTCGTGGTGAAACATGCCAGAAAATCCTCGACTAACAAGCCATATTAAAAAGTTGCGAGTGCGAGCGCAAAGAAATGCTCTCGCATATATGCATATATCAAGTTGCAGTGCAGCAAAGATTCACGGTCTGAATCCTTGGCGGGGAGCTTGAGGGAGCGTCGGGACATCTTATTACGTTGTTTTATTGCCAACTAAGAAATCAAGCGGCAACCGAACTGGCAGCTAACTAAGCAGCACCACAGACACAGAGAGGGAGAGGGAGGGAGGGGGGGGTTACCACAGTCCGGAGTCCGGTGCCAGAACTTGTCCAGCTGCAGCTTGGACTGCTCTTAACTGCTAAAAAGATTAATGACTTTTATAAAATTTATTATTGCTGCTGCCGTCGCCGCAATGACGTCGCTGCATCACCGAACCACCTGCCACCCACGGCCACCTACTTGGCGCCAACCTCTTGCTGTCCGGCGGGCCAACATTTGAAAATCGTTTGGAATTTTCAATAAGGCTATAAATTTAACAAGTATTGTAGTTGCTACCAATGCTGCTGCTGGAACCCTTTGAAGTGGCTCATTTATTATGTAATTGCCATTGCAGTGTCGCACAACGAACACACGCACACACACACACACACACACACACAATCCACCAATCTGACATTCAAATTCAACACTCAAATGCAGTGCACAATTTCCCGCCCCGCCCCCGCCCCCGCCCCCCTCCACCTACCCCTCCCCCCAGCACGTTGAAATCACGGCTTGTCACGCTTTGGGCAATCCCCCAGCTATAATTTATTTTAAAGCATCAGCTAAATTATCACCAAGGGCATTTTAAAATCTTTTTCTATTTACTTCTTTTTATTTTTAGATTTTTTTTTTGTTTTTTGCGTTTTTACTTGATTTTATTTCGTTTTCTGTTTTTTTTTTTTGATTAATTGTTAGAGCGCTGTATGACGAAATTCAGTGCCACTGTTTGTTCTAGGGATGAGAAACTTTATAGAATATATAGTCGAAAGGCTCAAGGTAAGAGTACTAAAAATGTACTTTGTATAAAAAAAATATATTGTTTTAGCAAAAATGTTCTTCAGATTATAGTACTTCGTACCACCTCTAGTTTGAACGAATGTGGCAAATGGGTCCGCAACTCGTTCAGGGCCCGGCTAACTGAACACTTAAAGCCATCTAGCTGTGCGAATATGAACGCATTCCTATCTGTGAGCTAACATAACTGCTTCTGGGGCATCTCGTGTGTAGTATTTGATGTATGTTTTGGACCGGTCGAAATGCATTTGGTTAAAAATGTTCACTTTTTGCAAAGTACTTGAAAATCATTTTTGTTGCTAGTTGGGTTTTAAGCATCGATCTCTTTTTAGTAGTATCTCGATTCTGGCTTCTCCTCTGCTCAATTGCGCCACATTAAGTGGCTGTTGGTCTATGTTTAGGCCACACACACACACAGACACACCCATCAACATTGTGCTTCAGTGGTGTTCGTAGCACACTTTTGGTCTGTGGCAAGGGTTCAACGATTTTCAGTTAAAAAGCATTCGAGTGGATGAACAATATTTATTGGTTTTCAGTGTGTGTGTGTGTGTGTGTGTGTGTGTGTGTGTGTGTGTGTGTGTGTGTGTGTGTGTGTGTGTGTGTGTGTGTGTGTGTGTGTGTGTGTGTCTGTGTGTGGTTGAGTGCCTATAGTCCGAGCTTCCGGCTTGGTAGTGCCAATCAACATACATAGTATGTATGTACATTGATACATATACATATATGTACATACATAAATGCCAGCAAAAAATAATGTGAAAAACAAGCGACCCTTTTTCCTTTATATTCTTATATCCATACTCATTTAATAGATTGGTGTATGAAGCATAAAATTGATTTGCGAATATTTAAAAATACAAACACATTTGTATAATAAAATATTTGATTGCAGTATTTGTAAGCTAAATTATCAAAATATTTATGTTTAATGTTTTATCAATAAAAATTTTACTGTTGAAAAATGTGCAAGAGTGCAGTGTCATGATAATAATTACATTTGTAACCATTGTTTTAAATTTAACAGTAAAAATAAAATATATATTGTAAAATATACACATAAAAAAAAAAAAATGAAAAGTAACTAAAACTTGTTTGAGATTTTAAGAAATTTGAAGAAAACATAATTTTTACTAATATATACAAATTTTTTCCTAATACTCAAGAGACTCAAGAGATTTATATATATTTACAATATGGTGGCCTGAACATTCTTTTTGTTACTATTGTATGTGTTTTTATTTATATTAAATAAAGCAGATATAGAAACTGGCTGACTGCAATTGAAAACAGATACCTCTCTAAAGATTCGGATGCTGATCGAATTCTAGACAACAGAAAATAAAGTGTCGAAAAGCAGAACACTCAATTTTAACTTGATGAGCGTTGTTGTTTTTTTTTTATTCTCTGTTTGTTTGTTTGTTTGTTGGTACCAAATTTGATGGCTTATTCGCTTGCAGATGATGGCGTTGATTGCGCGAATCAGGTAACTGTTGGCGATCCCGTCAAATGCCTGAAAACTTATATAACTCCATCAGTGGGTAATTTCAATGAGTCCAATGTGGATATTTTCTTTCTTTTCGTTTGCCATTTGGCCAATGCAATGTCGGCTTTGTGGCTGCGTTTTTTTGTGGCGATTTCTCGTAACGGCCTATTCGAGGTTCACCGTTTGTGTGTGAGTGGGAACGAGAAGGGGATAACGGCGTGTGGTTTTATAGCGTCCGTCGGCGTCGATGACAACGGATTGACGCTGGCAGCAATATATAAAAACACCAAGCACCACCCACACACATAAAATGTGGGCCAAAAAGAAAACCGAAAGCAAAAATAACACAAAACACAGAGCATATAAAGTTCAATCGAGTCAGTCAACAATTGGAACACACACACACACACACACAGAGGCATACTGAACACACATACAAAAAGTGTCTGCTTGTTGTCTTTCTTTCTTTTTTTTTATAACGGTATAACCAAAGTCAATTGGGTGGCTCTCTTTCGGCTTTTGCGCGTATGTATCTGATTGAGAGTAGTGTGTGTGTGTGTGTGTGTGTTGGGTGTGCTGCTGCCTGCTGGCCTGTTGCGGGTGTTTGTCAGCCGGGCTGAGTTGGATGTTAAATTTTTGGTCGGCTTAGTGCTTAAATACATTTGATTGTAATTCGCTTTTAAATTCAATTCGTTGCGATTTTGTTGCGATTTGTTGTTGGATCTAATGGTGCGACATCTGAGCTCTTTCGGGCCGTACGTAGCTTTACCGTTTACCGGTTTTGGCCAACAGTTCGAGTTGAGGTTCGGCTGGGCCTTGGGTGCGGGCTTATGTGATTAATGCGGGTCAAACAAATGCAGACAGTATCCAAATAAAAACACACACGCACATACACACACACACACACACACACACACATGTCTGTCTCTAGTCTGTATTTATTTCAACTAGTTTCCTGTGTTGGCCTTTACTTATTTATTGACTTGGCCAAATAGGGGCACCCAACTCAACGCCCGTCTCGGCCACTGTCTCGGCACATCTGAAAAGCCATACTTTAAGAGCTCTGCATATTAGCAATGGGCCCTTTAAATGCCAAATAAACCTGAGAAGCTACTGGCTTAAAAGCTCGCCCGTAATAATACAAGTTGCACGATTCGTGCCTAAAGCCCCAGGACGGGTTCTTGCCACCAGAGATGTATTCATATCGTTGTGGCATTAGCGGCCCTTGTTTGGCCTCAGTGTGCCTAAATATTTTATTTGCTGATGGCCAGAACAAGGGGGTAAGTGTTTTATGCTTGTGAAATGGCCTTTTTGAAAGTTTGAGATTTTTTATTTTATTTATTTGTAAATAGCCAGCCCACAATTATAAATAGTTAACCAACGCTTAAAAACTAATAGCACAGGCTATTTGCAGTGATTTTTAAATGTCATTTATAAAGTTAAGGTTGGCGTAATATTTTCTACACTTAAGCTTAAGCTATGTAACCAAATTGGTTACATTCATGAAACAGGGACTGGAAACTTTTAATATATACAAGTGTTGAAATCTGTTTTGGCTAATTGATGAAATCCCTTTCAGCTACCAATTTTAAAGCCTAAAGCATTATTGGTAATATTAATAATGAGATCAACAAAGAAGTTTTTGAAAGTTAAAAAAATGTATTTTTTCAACTGTTTAAAAATGTTACTAAACTGTAAATGAGTATCGCGAGATCGGTTACACTCGACTGCAACGTTTTTACTAGTTCTATAAAAAGTTTGTGTAAATATTGAAAAATTTAAAAAGATTATTGAATATGAAATTGTAATTAAAATGGCAATAACAGTAAGTTGTTGTTTCTTAAAGTTGGCAAAAGTTTTGGAATTATTGTAAACGTTTTTGTGCAGAGTGTCCGAACTTGGTCAAAAAGTGTTGGTCGACCAAAAGTGTGGAACAGCATGTTGCTATACATCCTATCGAGCAATTATTTCTGAGCCTGCAGCGATAATTTTAACAACATTGGTTGGCCTGATTGCAATTGCCTCTTTGATAACATTTCTATCCCTCTCATTCTCGCTGCGAATTTTTTATGGCGCTCTCGCTTGCGCTGACTTCGTCACACCGAAAAGTTACGATTTGTTAAATTTGTTGTTGCAGATGTTATGCTTGTTGTTGTTGTTGGTAGTTGCTTTATTTGGCAAACAAAGTTTCACGGCATGTCGCACTCTTTGAAGCCCACGCAACCAGCTCCTATCCCCAAATGCACGCTACCTTCTCGCTTTTTGGTGCACAAATCATTTTCAAATACAAAACTTTGGCAACTTTGCTGCAATAAAGTTGTTGCTGCCACACCTTGACGCATCTCCGCACCCCGCCGGGGCTAAGCCCTTTCCCTACACGCAACTGTTTGGTTCCATGTAGCAGGTAATTTGTGTTTCAAAATTGTAAAACCTAAATTTAATGGAACGTTTAGGTGTTGCCAGGTTGTTGTTGTTGTTCTTCTTCTTCTTCTTCGTTCAACTTGCTGTTGTTGTTGTTATTGTTGCTGCACAGTTTCACATGTGTGCCAATAAATTAAGCACAGGAAGGACACAAAACCTAACCCAAAAGGAAGTTAAATCAGTTTTGCGGCAGTTTTTAAAGTTACCAAACTGTTTGCTATTTTTAAGTGTGGTGTTCTAAAACATAAGCATACTCTGCTCACAATGTAAAGAGAAGCATGTTGATTTTCTGGCTATTTTTTTTTTTTTTTTTTGGGTGCATTGAAATCGATAATAATTTTGGACTCAATTTCACCCAACTCACTTTAACTTGTCTGATGATTTTTAAAGCACAATTCTCTTCTTTTTTCTCTCTCGCACTTTCTCAGTATCTCACACAGACCTTACACATATGTAGACATATTAAAATTCGCTTGGGTGGCTTCACCGTTGACTTCGCCTTGGCAAATGTATCTTTTTTTTTGCTGATGTATCTGTAGCTGCAATGCCACGAATTCTCGATATTCCGTTGATGTCTTGATGCCGCAAATTAATTTGCGGCTTATCGAAGCCATAAAAAATTTCTAATCCACTTTGCGTATATAATCATGAGCGTCAATTTAAGGGCAGTCTGCGTGCCTGAATGTGTGCGTGTGTGTGTGCGGGTGTGTGTGTGTGTGTGTGTGTGTGCGAGTGTGTGAAAGCATCGCATATTATGTGTAGCATATTTACTTATGTATGTGGCTGCTGTTGGTGCAGAAACTTTGCGATTTGCCGGGATGTCAAAGTCAAAAAGATAACTTTTTATACCATTTGCTATTGCTGCAATATGGGGTTTATCTGTAGGTCTCTTTTGTGCCCGCACTCGCCGCGTATTGAAATATAAATATTTTCATTTGTGTCTCGAACTCTTCAGTTTGGTTTACAACAGCAAAGAGAGCTTTGAATTTTTCTAAAATGTGAAATATCATAAAATTATCAATGGCAATTGAATAGCAATTATTCGGAGTTCTAATGTGCTTTTGTTTTTATTTTTACACAGCTGTCTTTTAATTTATTTATATATATATTTCCATTTTAGCTCAGTCTGTGTACGTTATTTACAGGGTATGCCAGTGTGCCGCATCCATTTGCTGTTGCTAGTTTTTGTGTGTTTTTAGCTTGGCTAAGCGGCTGCCTCTGCCAAAACTGTTAGCGATAACAAGGGCAACAAAAACAGCACGTCAAATAGTCACTGCCCCTGGACAATATTACATTTATTGTGCCTGCCGCCTGCCGCTTGCCGCTTGCTGCATGCCGCTTGCTGCATGCCCCGTGCGGGCGCCAGTGAAACAAGAAAAGCGTTGGCGGCAACCAGTGAAACTTTGTTGCCAGTTCAAATTGCAACAAAGTTCGATGGTCGGCAACAGCAACAAGAACAACGCCGACAACAATATGCGGCCCTACAAAAATATTGCGGGTCTGCCACAATTTTTGCCACATTTGTCAGGATCGCGTTGGCCAAAACAAAACTAAAAGCAAATAAATAGCCGGGTATGAATGTTGCACACTACTCTGTTCACAGCATTTGTAAAGGGCTTGCTAGATTATTGCTTCAAATCAGCGAAAATTGCGATTTGTAATTTGTAATTTTTGACTCAATTTAAATTCTGGATTTTTAACATTTGTTTTGCACACGACGAATATGCTCTCTTAGACTATTTGCTAGCAGTGTATAAAAATGGGACGACCTCTTAACAAGTTCATACACAGCTTCTGTAAATTTGTGTGTGTGTGTGTGTGTGTAAGTCTGGGTGTACTTGTCTGTGTATGTCAGATGCAGTTGCCATGAAATTGTAAACCTAGCCCAATCACCAGACGCGCAACTGTAAAAGCGCCATAAACCGATTGCAGCTCAGAAATGAATGCGGCGAGAAAACAAATACCAAACTCTTCTTAGCCTGTCATAGTGAGCGTATTACAAGGCATCTCGATAAGGCCAAAGATAAAGCCAGCTGGCGGCATGAAACAATTTGAGTTCCAATTTGTATTGCCATCGTTTCAAATTCTTATTTGCAAAACGAGCTGGCTAAGTAGCTAATAAAAACTATTATTTTCTGAAACGCATTTTAATGCCAAATAAAAAATTTAATAACAAAATTTACCACATGATCAAATAAATTTTGGTTGCAACTTCTAAATTTCATCTAATCAGCTTTAAATTTATTTCAAGACAGTTTTGTTTTTAAAAATGTTACTTGGCAAATATTAATAAGTTTATTTTCTAGTTATAACAATTTATATAAATATCATTTTTTGTTTGGCGTATGTTTCCTAAGTGCCTGTTTATAGGCCTGATAAATGTATATCTTTAGCTAAATTAAACTTATGTTAATTTATTATTTTTTTAAGTTAAATATTTCAGTTTTATACATGACGAGTTTTAAGTTTTGCGCATATCTTCCAAGTGCCTTTTTATAAGCCTAATTAATTCATATGTTTCAAGTTCATATTATATTTTCAAGTTAAATATTTGATTTTATATTTGCCCTATGTCTGCTTAAAAATTTAAGAGCACTAAAAATATATTTGCAAAATGTGATTTTCGGTTTAATTCAAGCGATTTTTGCTTTCAGAATTTTTACGCTTTAAAATATTTGAATTTAAATTTGCCTTTGGCTATAAGACTTGGCCAAGTTCTAGCTTACGCTCAATAAGTGTCAATGCCACAAATTACATAAAGAACACGCAAACACATGCCCGGTTTGTTTTTCATCTATTTTTGTAAAAGACCGAATTTGTATTTATTTTGAGGGAAAAACCAAAAGAGAAAATTTGTTGCTTGTGCGCATGAAATGAAATGCAAATTTGTGGCAGTGGGTAATTAAATTCAACAAAAATTAGATGCACACACCTAAAGACGACCACACAAATCACACACACACACTCAGACATACACACATGTATATATGTATCTGAAAGCCACAGTTTTATGGCATAGCAAAAATATCGTGTGCGGACATTGGAAAAAGATTTGCATTTTAGCCAAAATGTTTTAAGACAAAAAGTATATTTGCGTATATGGATGCATATACGAAGATGTTGAGATCCTAACAAAGTTTATCAGCAAAAACAAAAGCAAAAACCGAATAAATTCTTTAAAATTTTTGCGTATATGGCGTATACGCAATGTAATAAAATGAAATTGGTTTGAACTGAACGGAGTCCACAGAAACGACTGGACTTTCAGTGGGCTCACACGTGGCCATAAAATGTCCAGCCAATTATTTTGGGATTAAAGATTTTGGGCGTGTGTTCGCATATGTACATATATGCTGCTGCTGTTCCGGGCCTCGGCTTAGGTTTTCAATATTTCATGCCCAGCCCCGGGGGCAGCTGTGAAGAGCACTTCAAAGTCATCATTTGCCCCAACTAGCAGTGCCTCAAAACCCGAGCACGTCGCCACCTGCCCCTGCCCCTGCCACTGCCACTGCCTCACCTACCAATCTGCCCCATTGCTAAGACTTCTAATGCGTATCAATTGCAAACTTTCGGGAAACTTGCACACTTCATTAGGCACATCATTTTGTAATATGATAGGGGTACCCAAAATGAGCAGACAAAATTTAAATCGAAGTTCTGTATGGTAAAATATTGGCACTTATCTCACAATTAATATATATGCCTAAAGATCATTATTTTTCTTACAATTTATATATTAATTTATTTATATATATATAAAGTATAAGAAATTTTGTTATTATTTTTTTTTATTATTATTTATCTCTTTGATTTCTACGAATTAATTGTAATACTACAAAAAAAATGTTGTATGTGACTAATAAAATTTGGCTTTTAATTATTTATATAATTCAATGTATTTGAGGTAGCCTCTTGAATCACCCTAATGCGTGCCTTTTAGGGCCCTGCATTACTAATAAGTTTCACTTGCTCCAAAGACGTACCAAAGTTACAGATTTTCAGCGTTTTATCCAAGTAAAATCCGCATTTAAAATGTAATTTCTTTATTTTTTTGCTTTCTCTATATAATTTTGTTCTTTTTACTAGGCAAACTCAAAAATTTCATTAATAATAAACTCTGGTTCCGTCGCATCTTTGGCTAGTTGCACTCGGAGTGTCTGACTCGCAAATCTGTCGTGCCGGAAAATAGAAAAACAAAAAAAAATAGGAACTTAGTTGATATTCCAATCGTGTTTGGCTTAACTTTAATAACTTTTCAACTTTTTTTGTGCAGCTTGAGTTTCTTTTGTCTACTCGGCTCGCGACATGCTTTGATTACAACTTACAATGTGTGTGAGTTCCGTCCGAGTCGTGAGCCAGAATCGCTTTTCACGCCCACAGTTTCTACCACTCGGCCCGCCCCTTTCCGCCTTTCCCCCTTTCCCAGAACAGTGGAGCGTCTGCTGTGCCGTTTGATTGCCGCCAGTGACGTTGATGGCTTCTGTTGACTTTGGGACTGGGCCTGATTTGTGTGTCCCAAAAAGCAAAAACTGCGAAAATCTTGCTGTTGTTGTTGAGCAAAGGCAACTGTAGAAAAACAAACTGAAACGATATGGCATCAACTAGCTGCAACACTGCAAGAATAACTGCATGTATTTGTATTCCATGAATGGGAATACACCATAAAAATATTCATCATATTATCATATTACTATATTCAATTTTGTAATTATTTTTTACAATTATTAATTTTTATTCTGAATTTGAGCTATTGAGAACAATCGTTTTCTTGCAGTGTAGCTAGATCTGAATTTTCTATGAGCAAGTTGGTCAAGTATTAAGCGATAATGAAGATAAATAACTCGAAAAGAAAAATACCTCAATTACAAACTTTAAGCGCACTACTTTTGTAATCAAATGAGCGATTATCCAACTTTCTTCCATGGCCATCGGCCGCAGCAGCAGCAGCATCAGCATCAGCATCAGCATCAGCATCAGCTGCCGTTCAACCCCAAAACTAAAAGTGACAGTGAAGTCATAAAATGTAAAATGGCCAGCGAAAGCAATGGGGAGTGGGTATATCAATTGTTTAAGCCACTACATCTACACTCTATCTTTTGGCTCTACATCTACATCTACGCAGTATTTAAATGTCAGAAGGATGGAAACCTACTTGCTTTATCTGAGTTCATCTGCGTGAATGATGAAGGCGGAGAAGTTAAATAGCAGAAAGCGGAAACTTAAAACAACTTGAAGAGTTCAACTATGATAACGTAAGCGTAAATCTATCTTGCAAATAAAGTGCTTCTTTTACGCTAATATTTAAGTTTGTGTATTTTATAGAAACTTCTGACTAGGGTGCGAAATTTGAGCGATAAACGAAAATTACTAAACGTGTAACATTAATTAGGCAACAAAGTTGTGAACTTTCAATCTTTCAAAAAAAAAACTAAATCAGTTAAAAAAGCAATAAATAAATAGAAAAAAAACTAAATATCATTTAAAAAATGCATTTTAATTTAATATATTTTAAAATATTGCATATGCATATTTAAGCTTGTCGAAAGTAAGTTAAGGCTCCAGCAAATATGTATGTATATAAAATTGGGCACTATTTTTTTAGCCTCGTTCTGGGCAGTTGTAAGTCAGTTTTACTTAGCGTAAGCTTAAGCTTGAGTGTCACTTTCAGCAAGTGTCATTAGCACCCTGTTGAACTTATTCGCCCACTTTCGGCTGCTTTGCTGGCAACAGAGCTCTTGATCTTATTTGACGAAACGCTCATTTCCCAGTACTTCAACATGGCCAACTTAGACTCATTTCTACCGCACAACCTAGTTTTTCGAGCCGGATGATTCGTTTTGCGGCACAAATCCACAGCATGAAAAAAGTTTCTGCTTCTGGCTGTGTGTTTGTTTTTCTGCCATTTGCCACGCTGCAACTAGAGAGCCGAATACATCTTGTGAAATGTGTATTTTGAGATACTTTTCGGCCCGGCTAGTTGCTGTTATTGTTGTTCGCTGTGTGTGGCAGCAGCAGCAGCAGCAGCAACAAGAATAACTTGCACAGCTGTCGATGCCGGGCCCACAGAAATCTATTACCGGTGTTTAACAACAACAATAAAATACTTGGGAGCATAAACAGAATGTTGATGCGCTGCGACGCGGGTAGTGCCAAAAGGCTTCGAGGTTCGAGGTTCGAGGCAGCGGCTGCAAATGGCAGGCCATAAAAATGTTTGCAATAGGTGGCAAAAGGTGCAAAAGGGGCAACGAAGGGGCCAACAGAAACAGAAGTGGAAACGGAAACAAAAACAACGATTGAAAAGCAACGCCCTGAGCAGAAAGCAACCACCTGAGATAAAGTGTATGTGTGTGGGTGTGGCATGAAAGAACATATTTAAATAAATTCCAATTCACACACCCAAAAAAGCAAAGCCAATAAATAATGTTAGCTGAGAAACGGGTAAACTTGTAGATGCAAAATTTCATCCCGTCAGAAGCAGCAGCAGCAGCAGCAGCAGCTACATTTACCAGGTGAGCAGGTGGCATCATCCTCCTGCTCACCTGTCTATCCGCATTTGTATACATTTTTATTGCCAACAATTTTATTTTGATAGTTGCTGGAGGAAGCAGCCCGCAAAGCTCAAACAAAATGGTGTTGCAAAACAAATGGCGTCTTTTACAGCAACTTTGAAGCAGACATGTTTGGGTGGGGGGGGGGGGGGAGGTGTAGGGCAACTTGCCTGGTTGTGTGTGTGTGTGTGTGTGTGCGCTTTGAGTTGGAGAACACATGCATGAAACTGCAACGGCAACAGCGCGTTTTTACTCATAATTCGGTTATACGAGTATGTGAACACCATATTTTATAGTTCCCCCCCCCCCCCCCCCCCCCCCCCCCCCCCCCCCCCCCCCCCCCCCCCCCCCCCCCCCCCCCCCCCCCCCCCCCCCCCCCACCCCCCC